>JALLAR010000285.1:0-17853 GCA_036939335.1 Conticribra guillardii
AGGTAACTTCATTAAATGTACATAATGTTTACCATTAACATTTAAACGTGGGTAAGCTGTCAATTTGACAATTTATATGCGCCGTAGTATGTAGGACTGGCGCAAAAAATGCAATAACTTTCAACAGCATTGTGCAGATAGATGATACATATTGTTATTATTGCTTGGAAATGTGTCACCATGTTTGAAAAGTTTCTGCATTATCTGCAGCAAGCTGATTCAAGTGATATAATATGGCCCACCACCACATTACCCAAACGGCAGTTGGAGTTGGTCATGCACACAACATCCAACGGCAAACAAGGAATAGAATGAAGGATGAAGGTGAAACAAGAAAACAATTTAATCACTTCAATATGATTAATTTAAACAAAGTCCAAAATCTACTTGACTTTGGGAGATTAAGGTACTATGAGAAAAAAGAATACATGTCCCATTACTTGGGTATTACCATTGGAACAAGTTGTGTCACCTTGGTAAATGGGCTTCTTTGGCATTGGCAGGCTTTACTTTGTCATTGTCTGTTGATATATGTACCAACTGTTTTATTTGTGCATGAGCATCATGTTGAGTTACGTTGCTGCGTTGCTGGTTATTTGTTATTGTAGGTCGTTCTATATTGGTCTGCCAAAGGATATATTTTATATAAGTCAGCAATCAGCAAGCACTTTAGTATGACCAAATCTCTTAATCATAATAGTTTTGTGATTACAACATTTTGAGTGTGATTAATACTCTGAGCAATATACTCATCATTTATTGGTGATTTCAGAGCTAACACCAATAGTTCAAATAAAATGTTTTCGTTTGTTCAAGGGGCAGTTATGAGTACAAAAATAAGTTATTGCTGGGATTGTGTTTGAAGAAAATATCCACTTCTTTATCCGGTAGTACAAAGGGATTCCTGGTTTGAGAAACCTAACTTGCACTATTAGAGGGAGCAAACTTTTTGTTTATTTGGGCAATAATTTCAGAGTGTGTCATTGTTTTGGCATGATCATGAATTTCTTAAATGTGTACTGGGTTGAACTATGTGGATGATAAAATATAATGGTGGATTTTGAATCCAAACAACAGATGTTCCAAATTGGTGGTATCTTGTTCATTGAGAGCTGCGATGAGAAAAGCTGACTCATGTTCCAAAAGAACATAACACTGTAGTCTGGCTTATATCATCATCATAGGCTGTCGTAGAAACGAGTTTCGCTGTGTCATAGATTGCATCAATGGTAGGGACGCGAAAGACAAACCTGAAGTGATAGTCCACTTGACATGAACTATTATTACCGAAATCCAAAGTTTCCCCCTTTTTCCTTCCAGTGGTAGACCTAGAGTTAATATCGCATTAGACAGTATCATCAAATGCATTACCAACATCATTGTTGGCATTTGATGAAGGCTTATTGGTGTCAACAAAAAAGAACAACATGCGAATACAGAATTTTAAATAAAGAACTATACTTGACTTGGCTATTTGGGTATCTTCAGTTTCGATTCACGTTGGAACTTGTCTTTGGCGTTAGAGAGAGCAGCCTTCAGCAATGAGCATAGCGAACTCTCGTCCATGTCATCAAAATTAATGGAGTCATTTATCCTGTAACCGGCCTGAACAGATACATAACATTTACATAAGGCAGCTACTTCTAAGACTGGTCGTGTAGACTGCATGAATCGAACCACATCCTCACACGATGTGTTCAGGCGCTGGAATAAAGTGTATGAGAGCTTGAAGTTCTTTGTAAGTAGCTTCTTTCCTTCATTTTCAACACCATTCATTTTCATTTTGGCCAAGTCATTCAATATCATCTCAGCCAGAGCATTGTTTGCACGGCGTTTCACAATTGAAATAAATCCTAATCCCTGGAGAAGGGATTGCTTTGTGTGCTTTCCAGGATCTCCTCCGCGAAAGGCTGCGCTCGCTTCATAAAAACTTGGCAAATCTTGCTGGCTGGTCGTGGCCCAAGTCAACAAAGTCTCCACCTTGTCCTTTCTGTTACAAATCAACATGCTATCAATGTAGGCGTTAATGTACTTCAAACGAAGAGCATCATATTTCCGCACAGAATCATTCAGAACTTCAAACGGTGGCGGCGTCGAGGAAGTTGTCACCCAAACAGAACACAGCTGGGCTCTGTATGTTATGATGCAGCAACAGTGAGAAATGAAAGGCGAAACAAAGATATAATCAAAGTAGGAAACTATTTTCACCTTCTCTTTTCAAAAAGACTAGTTATGACAACGGCAGCACTTTCTGCGCAAGATCCAGTGTCCAATCCTCTGATGCGATAGCTTTTTGTGGCGGGAACAGCTTGCATACTTCCTCGACTAAAATTGCAATCTGGGTCGTGAAATGCTGGGGCGAAGTTAAAAGCTTGTGCAATCCGGTAAGCTGCGCGGTGAAACAGTGGTACATCTATTCGGCATTGAGCTAATGCTGATATTGTATCTGAAGTAGTCACGATAAGTACAACATGTTTCAAAGTTGAGTTGAGGGGAAAGTTTTTCGCGAAAGGCATTGACCAATATGATATTGTAGAGAGAAACAACATACCAGCTAAAACGTCCCATGTTTTTGCACGGATGCCAGTTGTAGTTGCTGATTGGTTTGAATCATCAAACCACGCCTCAGATGCAATGCGAAAAGCCTCCAACTCGGCAAAATCACGCTCATCGTTTGCTCTCCGAATAGCTAGGAGTAAAACTTTAAATCTAGACGCGTGTAGACGATACAAAACTTCCGTGGATCCATGAGAACTTCCTCCCACACAAGTTCTGTCCTGTCCTCCGCTTGATTCCTCAACTTTTTGTGCATCTATCAAAGCAGCTGAGTAATTGCGTATTGCAGCAGTCATGTTTGCTTCATATGACCGACCAGATGAGCCATCGCCATACATTTCTTCACTCAGGGTTGTAGCGATTTTTTCGTAACACTAATAGCAACAGAGCAAAGCAATAATGTTATATGTGGCACGAGTTTGGGACAAATTAAGTCATATGCAATATTAAGACATACCTTTCCAACCATGAATTGCACTTCCCATGAAATGGTCTGGCTGTCACAAGAATATTCATCACTTTCAGATAATTGGATCGCTTCCTTGAAGTAAGATTTAGAGCATAAGGCAATTTGTCTCTTCTCATGACGTGTCATACAGTGCATTGGGTATCCATACACCGTTGATGCCATCAGATCGCTGTACAAGGCTGTCCCAATATCCTCGCTAACCTCAGAGGGGTGCATTGCTCCTTGTTTGGACTTTGCGAGAAATCTCGCAACCAATAGTGCACGCATTCTCATTGTCCGTAATGCAGTTACGAACATCCCTGCCCAAGCATTTACCCATTCAAGGTAATTCTCTCTTTCAAACTTTGACTCGATTTCTTTCCAACACGAGTATTCTGTATTAGTATCGCATCCTTCCAAATTCGCTGTTTCTTTCGATAATTTGGATCCGATATCCTTAGCACATGCCTGAAGGGACGAAAATGTAGACCAGGGATAATGCATGAAAACATAGAGATCTTCACCAATGAAAGGAGTCCAATTCTTGCGGGATTCTTCAAATTCATCCTGTTGACTTTTCTTTAACTGATCAAGAGTCATCGTAGATAACGATTTTCGCTTTGATTCTGGTGTAAGACAAAAGTCAGCAGAATTGTATGGTTCCTTTATTGGTACAAGTCTATCGCATATAATGTCGGCTTTGAATCCAAGGCATTCGCTCAACACAATCCAACCCTCTATGTTTTCAGGATTGTAGCATAGGTCATCAAGGACAGCACAAAATTTCTTGTTGAGGCTCAGCTCGTGACTTTTTGTCAACTCAGTTTCTTCCGAAAGCCCTTGAT
The DNA here is from genome assembly GCA_036939335.1 of Conticribra guillardii. Taxonomy (NCBI): domain Eukaryota; phylum Bacillariophyta; class Thalassiosirophyceae; order Thalassiosirales; family Thalassiosiraceae; genus Conticribra; species Conticribra guillardii. Next base: position 3,850 of record JALLAR010000285.1, read on the forward strand.
CACTAGACGACAAATTCTGGCCGTCCAGTTTCATTATTGACCCTTTCGCCAGCTCATGACAAATCCCTTTTCGAATAATCTGAAGATCATTGCGATCAATCTTTCTTGAGAGGTTTAGGGTATCAACTTGAGAAAGCACCCATTCAGGAAAATCCCGAGGTGCACTTGGTGTATTCAATCTCGATAAGTCACAGTTCTTTTCGGCGCTGAAGAGAAATTTCCTTATGGCTTTACTTACGTCAGTCTCTTCGGCAGGTGGTAGGGCAGCCGCTACAGCTTCGAGCGCTTTAGTTGGTGGTGCTCGTCGATTATTGTGGAACAATCGCCTTATGCAACGAAACAATTGTGCAGCAGCCGTTGTTGATTCTGGTATAAAAGCCTTGAATTTTGAGGAATCTACTGTGTTTGGATTTTGACCCACAATGTTAAAACCATATATGCAGCGGTATGATTTGCACAGCACATTGTCTAGCATGTTTCCGCATGATCGGGCACCGTAAGGGTACTGTTCACTCCACACCCCCTTTTCGTCTGAAAACAACATGAAAATCTCATCCGACATATTAGAAAGAGTTCTAACGGCCACTAACGGCAATATTGGCCCATGCTCGCTAGACTGATTTTGATATTCCTGACAGGCAATTTTTTCGTTGATTGAGCTGAAGACGACTGAAATGCATTGTACCAATTGATTGAACTTTCTCAATATTACCCTCCTACCATTATATCCATCTTCATGGTCATTAGTGTCTTCGTCGGAAAGGAAAGTGCCATTAATGCTGTCCTCACTATCAAAATAGTCCGAGAAGCTGACATTGATCTTTACATTCTTTCCATTTGGCTCAAGTAGGGATTTCGCCAAATCGCATTCAACAGATATACCAGGTGATCCGCATAGAGCAATGATGGATGATGATATTGGGACAAGTAGTCGTGAATTTTCGGGCGAAGATGGATCGTTAGAACAGATTTTCCAAAACCAAATAAGAGCTTCTGTAAATTGAGCGAAAGGAGTTATGGTAGCAGAAATAAGACATGGTGACTCTTCATCACTTAAACCAATGATCCCTTTAACGAGATGTGAAACCTCGAGTTCTCCATCTGGATTTACTCTAGATGGGTGCAGCGACATCAAATCAGCTATTTCGCTGGCAACAAAAGAAATAAAGTCGGCCTTGGCATTCAAATGAAGCTGCCATTTTTTCAATCGTTTATCAATGACGGAGCCGAGCATATAGCCAAAGTCTTTTCTCTGGTGCGTGAAAACTTTGACCAGGCACACAAAGTAAACGCGAGCAGTTTGCTTTGTCAATACTTGTTGCGCGTTGAAGGCAGATACAAGTTTTGATATTGATCGAAAAATAGGGACGCTGGATGAAAAATGAGGAGATTTACTTGAATTCAGAGAATTGCAAATGATACGGCACAGCATATCCCCCGATGAAAACTCTTTTATGATATTCTGCATGTCCGTAGAACATGCATAAGAAATCACAAGATCTTTCAGTTTGTCAATGAAAAAAATTGCGGTGATCATTAATAAATACTCTTTTCCACTACGTTCAGCTTTAGGAGGTTCTGATGAGTCACCGTCCCTTGATGTTACACTTTGCTGGAAAAAATCATCAATATCAATTTGCTGACCATCGTTGACACCATTCTGCAATGCCTGTGCTCGCAACTCAAGTGCTCTCAAGACAATTTGAGCGTAGATTGAAAAAACCGATGAAACATTTTCCTCGGATGCTAAAAGTGAAGTAGACAAGACCTTCATAATTGATGGACGAGACGTTTCTTTTGATGTTATGTTGAGGATGCTTGCAACTTTGTTCGAAGGCACAGATATCCATGTCGTGCCCCAACATGATTCGCCCCAGTCATATGTGGAGCTGGTTTCGAGGAACGAGTGAGATTTGACTTGAACCTCAAGAAGGTGATCTTGGTGAACCAAAATGAAGTCGTTCAACAACTCGTCAAGTTTGTCGTCGAAATTTTCATCTCCAATACTGTATCTCTCTAATAGCTTAGCACCAAGAGATGCCAGCATTACCTTCACATCTTCAGAAAGGGCGATTTTGTTTTTGTCAGTCTCGGGACGTTCCTCTACATAATGTTGGATATCATGAAAGCTTTGTCGAGCCTTTGTCACAACTGAAGAGGATTGAATTTTTTGCTGGTATTTGGACAATAAGTCGAAAGAAAGAATGCTCCATTGATCTCCTAAGTGAGGAGTAATGACCGGCGAACATTGAGACAGACTCCGCAGAGCATTGCTAAGATATTCCATTCCAAACTCATCAGCAGCATTTGCAACAGATGAATCAGTACAGCAGCGACCCCACCAGAAATAGTACAAAGAAGCTAGCCAGTAACACCGAGTTGAAAGCTCAAGAAACCGGGATTCATCAAATGTAACATGGGACCGAGACATGGCCGAAACAAACTGCAGTAAATTTGGAACCAAAAAGGCAAGCCGGCTTGCTTCATCTTGAAATTCCTGGGATGCGGACCCAATGTCATGAGACTCGCAACGTTTAAATCGAAGCTCGGCATTGAGTAAGTTGACATACAAAATTTGGAGAGCAAGCTTCACATCCCCATGCACGTCTTCAAATGACCCTTCACCATACCACGCAGGCATGGATTCCATGCGTCTTCCAGCATCACTAGTAACCACATCAAAGCCTTTGAAAAGAAATTAAAAAGAGTGAGAAATGATGTTGATCTTTGATATATATTATGAGAAACAAGAACACGATAAAATAACTTACAATCAGTGATGCATGATGCAAATGTTTCGTTCTTCTCATGAATAAAAATTTCCGCACAATGAAACGATACATGCACCAAAAAACTTTCCAGAAAAGGCCGTGGCCCTGAGTTATTCCTACTCCATGTTTTAGCAAAAGTTCTAAGAGAAGATGGGGCAAGAATGGTATTAGCTTGAATAGCCCTTGTCGGCAGTTGAGACTTTGTACGTTCTGCACGCAATGCGGACGGCGATTTTTGAATAAGTTTCTCCAGAACTGGAAGGTCCTCCCAAATGAAGTCCGCCTTAAGCAGCATGTCGTAATATGGATTTTCCGAGGTGCAGGACAATACACCCGCCAAAAGACAGTATTCGACACTGGATTGCTTTGCTTTTCGTTCAGTTCGCTTTTCTGAAGTCATCATTTTTGAAAGCACACGATTTGAAACTCGTTTGTATGCTTCTCTATTTGTAATCCCTCGGCGTGAGGATTTTGTCTCCTGTTTCTTGCTTTTGTCACCAGCTTTAGTATCGGCACAGTGAGAGCTAGCTACATCCTTGTTCTCTCCTGTCTCACGTGCATAAGGACCATCTATCTCTTTCCCTGATGGCGCTCCTTCCGCAACCAAATCTTTCCCGGCCTCAGAAATAATAGGTGGTACTGCTTGGTGTGACTGCTCTTCTTCCATTTTTGCCCTTGCAGATGCAACCTCTGATGACATAACCCGACACGTGCAAATAAAAGATTTCGTCGCTTTGGAGGCCAATATGAGATTGGATGAATTTCATACATGTTACAGACAGAACACACACATCACAATTAGGAAAATGTTATGAAATCAATATAACCCATAATCAATGGATCCGTTTCCAAACTTACCTCCTCCCAGATAATCACAAATACTTCCAAGAGCCGAATAAGGAAGACACAGTATAGGAGATATCTGTATGTCTACCAAAGGAGAACCAAATTCATAGTCCTCAGGAAACTTGCAGTTCTACGATGGCAACAAAAATGCCGTACGAGTGTGAGAAATCACTATACTTTGCTGTGTAAAATCAGGGTGCCCTATGATCAAGAAACAACTCACCGTGGACCAGACATGGGACAACACAGGGAGAGAACGCCCATATGCTGCCCCTTCTCGGCATGCGCGCAACAAAATTCTTCCCAGTGTCAGCCATGAATACTTGGGCAAATGGATGACAAGCTGAATGCGACCATTATTGTCTTCGGGTGGAGTCGCTGTTGCTGGTAATGCAACATCTTCGTCTTCAACAGCGCAAAAAACCTTGTCTGATTCCATTTCATGACCCTCGCCATCTTCATCAACATGGACCAATAGTCTATCCCACTCTTCCATTTCCCTCCATGCCCGCATCAGCATACGATTGGGTGGGACACCATGAGGTAGTGAAGACATACCTCGTTCCAGCGCCAATCGTTCCAAGCAACGATACGATTTTGGGGGACCATTACTTCTTGTTTGAATTGTTTGACGCTTGGATAGAAGTGCGGATGGGGTTGTAGTAGCAGTGCTAGGAGACGATGAAGAATCCACTTCCCTTCCCAAGGCACGAGCAGCACATGCCAATTTGAACCATAATGTTGGATCGGATGGGTCCAATTCCGATGCGTCGCAGTAGGACGCTAGGGCAAGGCGAATGGTTCGTTCCCGAGATTCGTTAGACCAAAGACAGCACGAGGAATGATGACTATTGAAATCATCATTACTTTGGGATGGATTTTCTGTTTCGTATTGAACGGATGAAGCGGCGTTGTTGCAACTTTGCGTTGATTGGGTTTTTATTACTTTCTTGGATGGAAAAAAAGCAATAGCCTCAAGATTCGTCACGGCTCCCCGATCCAATGATGTATATCCCACGTCACCACCACCACAATTACTAATACCAGCAGCACTAGTAGCTCCTGTCAAACGGTGACATGTACACCCACACAGCAACAAATCTGCATAATTGACCAAAGAAAGGTATGCAATCTGAGTGACCACCGTATGATGCGCGGCGCTAAGTCGATTCCATTTCATCAAGCATGTTGCTGTAGCAGTAGTCGCAATGGAATTCTTTTCCATAGCAGGATTATTGGTAGTCGTTGAAGTATTTTCGCAATCCCAAACACTTTGCCATGCAGAAGTGAATCTACTACTATCCATAGTAGAGGAGGAGGAGGATAAATAATAATCATGCTGATTGAAATAACCATTATTGGTGACGACAGAGGAAGAGTTGCTTTTTGTCGCAATGCCAGTTCTTCTGTTGGCATTATTCATGCCCCCATTGATACCGTTCCTACTCGTAGATTTTTCAGTGCTACTGGTGCTATTACTGCCAGCGCCTTTTCCAATGAGGATGGGCGCAAGAATTACGGGGTCCAATAGGAGGGAATGCTCTAATGCTGTTCGGGCCGCATGGGCAACTGTTAGGATTGTGGTATGGTATTTCTGGAGTTTTTCGTCAATAAGATCATTGTTGATTTCTTCTTGTTGTTGCGTTTTAATCGGTGCTGTGGGTTGTGGTGGTGGTGCTGCTGCTGAAGTGTCCTCCTTTTCAAGATCCATTGCAATATTTGTTTCTTTTGTTTTGATATCTTCATTTTTTGAAAGAGATTCATCGGTTGCCATTATTTCATCATTGTTTGTATTGTCTTTGTCGTTTGCATTACCAACCAAATTCCTCGCCTCCTTTGCAATTTCTATCACTGCATTCTTCTCTTTTGATGATGCTGCATCATCATCGTTGTCATCGTCGCCGTCAACAACCGCATGGCCTGAATTCGTAACAACTTCCGTGTTTTGCGTGACGGTACTAGCAGCAGCAGCAGCAGCCTCTTTCTCCCTCCAATAATGGCAATACTGCCTACTCACACGATGCAATGCTCCCACTGCTTCCATGGCCACCGAATAGGAGGATGTCAATCTTGCCAATGTCGCTTCGGGAATTTCTTCCCTCAATTGAGCTTTTTGTTTTTGATTTTGTTTTTGTTGTTGCAGTTTCTTCTTTTTCTTTTGTTTCCTGTCTCTTTTGGTAGTTAGCTTTCGCTTTTTAATGTTGATTGAATCATCTTGTGGCTGTGGGTTGATTTGTGGTTGATTGGATGAGTCGTTCCCACTACCTGTCAGTACTGCGGGTGGTGGTGGTGGTGGCTGCGGCGCTGTTGTTATGGTTCCTGCTGCTGTCAATGTCGCTGTTGATTGACCCGCTGCCTCATTCTCATCCGGGATCGATTCAGTCGTGGATCTTTCATCGCCATCATCGTCACTACTGCTACTGCCACCGTTGGAATCAGAGCCAGCAGACTTCGTATAGGCGGCATCATTATGATGTTTTCGAATGCCATCCTCGTAATCGCCCCCTCGGGTGTCTCGACGTCGCATTTCATGCCGGTGACGACGTCGTCGCACATTGGAGCCGTCGTTGGCTGCGGCCCACATCGTTTGGTATGGCTGGCTTGCCTGCTGTTGTTTCGTTTGAGGTTCGGTGCTAACTCTGATGTTCGTGAATATTATTGGAGAGAGATAGTAATAAGTCAATAATGTGGCGATAGATGTCCATTACGATTGATGGATTGGTTGGATCCGCGCCGCGCCATTTTTGTGTCAATTTTGCTTCAACAATCAGCAATCAGCACTCCTTCACAATCTTCCCAGGAATTTCCGGGATAGATTGTTTCTCGCAAATTGATTACTACGGTAGCTGCGAGGATCGAGGATGACTAAAAAGTCGGAGTAATTCGCTCTTGCCAGAAATAATGTCTTTTTCTTTCGTAAAAGAAATAGATAGAGTCTTTTTGTAGGACTTTCGCGGACATTGTCGATTGTCGGACTTAATGGAAAAAAAATCTGGCATTTTCTTGTTCCATAAATGGCACAAGACCCATCCCACAAACAACTGCAACAACTACGATAACTGCCACCATCCACCGCAGCCCCCATATCATAGCATCCACCCCCCACGGCTCGACAGTCAATTATTATCAAGCAATATAATTGCAATACTCAAATAACTGCAAGATGGTGCTGTCATCTCTTGGTCAACATCTTCCCCAGCGGAGGAAAGGTCTGCTAGCTCTGGTCGTCTTCATTGTCGCATATTCGTCTTTTTCAACTTCTCGTATCAACTCGATCGAAATCGTAAATGACGCTGGTGACAATGATGAAGTCACCCAACGCTCCCTACGAGCAGGCACATATTGGGAATTGGACTTGGGTATTAAAAGGCAGCGCCGTCTTCGGCGACAGAAACTACAGCTGCAAATGCAGAGAAATTCCATGTCCAACGCAGAGATGAACAAGTTCAATCGGGTTCAGAACAAGCTGGACCGATTCACGAACAACCTTCTCAACAGACGAAACAAGAATCAAATCACGACGGAGGAAATTTCCAAGTTCATCAAGATTCATGAAATGTTGAATGCAGTGCCAACAAAACACCTCTTGAATCGATTCCATAAACAAGTTGAAATTCCACCAAACCAGGCGGTGGACGCGGTGACTTGCAAGCACAGCGAAATGGGGTTCACGCAGAAAGATAGCGACTGTTATAGGCTGCTCTCTCCTCGCATGAAATCCAAACGTGCGTGGTTCTTCTTTGGAGATTCCCAAATGGGAAAGTTGGTCCAGAGTATTTCAAAGATCCAACCCTATGAAGCATCTGCGAGAAAGTCAAAAGCCGATGGCGGTTGTGGCTTCTTGGACTATTGTCATCTGGAGAAGGCGAAAACTTGGATACCACCACCTCCCACAAGGATCCAAGGTCCCATCACCTACGGATTGCAAACTCCCTTCTGTTCTGATATTGCTTCCGCTGGAAATCAGCTATTGGAATCCAATACCTCTGATGGAGGAATTCGCTTGATGGAATACTTGGTGGTGGACTTTGCTTCCGATGTGGAGCAGCAAACCACTTATACCCGAACAACCCAAGAAACGGCGACATTGCATGTCGCAAACCAACTTCAGCTGCGTTCCTTAACCAACGATGACAGTGTCTGTGTTGTCAATTCTGGACTGCATGACATGATGCTCTGCATCGGAAGATCCAACAAGCAATGCGAGGATATTTACATTACAAATGTTGATACCTACTTGTCTCTATTGGGCAATGTCTGCGGTTCGATTGTCTGGATCGCCACCACACCTGTAAAGGGCGATCCTCGCTTTGCGCAAGAAAATAGCAACATGAAGAAATGGAATGGTATGGTGAATGAGCTGATAGCGCAAAAATACCACAATGCGTATTTTGTAAATATTTGGGATGTGGCAGAGCAACACACTCATATTGACAATGCACATTTTACTCCAGAATATTATGATCGTCTTGGAAATTTGTTCTCCAGCTTAATGTAGGGCAAATGTATTTATCATTCATTCTTTTAGTCGACAACTTTTTGTTCATGTCATTACAAGGTAGTAAAAATTATTTAACACTGTACATAAATTATCAAAAAACTCGTAATCTTGTCAAAAATCCCCTCTTGAAAAATTTAACATAGCATCTGTGCTTGGTGTGTTAGATAAGGAACATTATAGCCAGATTTCAATCTTGTCTCATGCCTGGGAAAGATTTCATCAACAGGGTATCCATTTGTTGCTCAACTATGAACTGATTCTAGCTACTAGTGCTCCTATGGAACTGGCAATTGCAGAAAGCAGTGAATGTTCTTCGCGTAGTGTAACATGAAAAATTGTTCTGGCATGTTCAGGCAAGAATCGTCTGATGCGGTTTTTAGATTGTGGGTATTGTTGGTACAAAATGGATCAAGAGATAGCCGGTTTGATAAAAAGATAAATTGAAAAGATAGCATATTAATATGCTCGGTGCAATCATTTGAACATTCTGGTGTTGAAATGAATGATGCTGGGACATAGTAGAACAGTGCAGACATAAAATCACTAGTGGGCAGGGTATCATTTGTCATATTATTGTGCACCAACTAAAGAGATTACCTGTGCCTTTTTCCTGACCATCATCGTTCCTATTACCAAAATAACTCAAGGTTTAGTTACAATATAATGTGACAAATATTGATTGGGTACATCTATTTTCAACACTCACTTGGCAAACAACTATTCTTGCTGTGGAGTTCTGTATTTGTTTTACAAAGAATGAAGTCAGGATAGAAATAATTGTTATATGACCAAGTAACATTAGGTTACATGTTGTTGCAACACAGAATAATGATTAATAGTTGGATTCGTCTCATTTTTGTGCCTGTTTGGCAAACAACTATTTTTGAGACGGAGCTCTCTGTTCTCAGACACAAGCTGTTCCATCTCTGATTTCAAGTTGCTATTTTTAGCCTGAATTTGTTTCATTTGCTTCAATTGCGCCTTCAGTTTGTTGTTTTCTGCCTCGAGTTCATGGTGGTTTTTGTCTGTAGCAAAGGGAAATGCATCAGTACTGGTAAGTTCCAGTTCCGAATCAAGCAATAGATTCCCCCGAGTTTACCACCTTTTAGTACTGGTGCAATTGTGTTGGCACAAAGTCACGAATTCAAGGACGTTGCGCATTAATTCAGGATCTAAGCCAAAAAATGGATTCTTATCACATATCATAATGTCCTCGAAAGTAGAACGTGCGAAGCTTGTATCGCATCTTGGCATTGTCAGAGAACCCAGCTGCCCTCTCATTTATGCACAATGCTTCTTGTAGGAGTGAGCTTGGTTGCTGATTGATACAATCACTGTTTCCAAAGTTATGAAGTTGATGGTTTGATTGGCATAAGGATTCAAAATTTGATAAATTACAAACTAACTCAGTTAAATCTGGCATTACATCCACAATTTTGTCATTTGTAGTAGTGTTAGGGAACAAATCTTCCTCATCAGGAAATACATAAGGATGGCCTAATTCAAGATCCTGAAGATACTTATTATTTGTAAGCGAATTTACCAGCAATTGGGCACATTCCTTATTGGGCCCAGTACCATGTAAATTCAACCTTTGCAGAATTGTTTGGTCATTCTGCAAGAACTGCGAAATAGCATTGTACCCATAAGATTCAAACTCATGTTCACCAAGATCAAGTTCCTTCAAATATCGGGCATTTCTAGCGAGGAGTAATCTCTCTATCCCTTTGTCTTTGATAGAACAACATTGCTTAATGTGTAGCTTGCCAATACTCACTTCGTCTAGCATGCTAGCTAGCACTGTCTCGCCTTGATGTCCCAGACGTGTACAATTGAGGTGGAGATTTTTTAGCGTAGATTTTGATTTCAGGAAAGTAGCAATAATTTTCAGACCTTCAACTCCAACAAAGGTATTGTCACTCAAATATAAGCATTTTAGTGGGAAATCAAATGGTCCATCCCCTCCAAATATCACTCCAAGGGATTTGGCGGATATTTTATGCTGATGCAAGTCAATTAATTTCAATTTTTTACATGTTTTATGAGTTTCCCAATTTCCACAGCATCTTCATATGATAGGCGAGGTCAACACCAGGAAGTCTACTGTTAAATCTGTGTGTCCACAATTATACCTCTAGATTGGCTGGTACTTCTGGTAAAAGTTCCGTCCGAGAAGAAAAAATGTGTGGTCCACCGGCCACTGAACTATGGACAGCTTTGGCTGTGTGAGCCAAGGCAAAGGATTTGTGCAATTCAAAAACCTCAATTTGTTTTTGCAACTTGAGCATAGCTCTGAATTCTGCGTTGGTGGAGATTAATACTTGTCTATTTTTGTTTAAAGCATGTGCAATAGAGGAGTAGAGATGGGATGTTAAGTATTTTAACCATGGGCTGGTTTCAGCAATTTAACCCAATCTTCCAGATATAATTTTAGCTTCAGAAAGATGGAAAGTTTTTCTTTTTGGATGTCATTTACTTTGGATAAAGTCTATTGTGGTATCAGAAACAAATTCTTTTGGAGTTTCTACCTCCATAGCCCTTGTATTAATGATTTGGCCCAGGACTTTATGTGTATGACTAATAACCATATCTTCCATTTTGTCAAATGTCAAATGAAATTGGATCTTGACAACAGTCTAAGTCGGAGTGTCCTAAGAGGATGAAGATGGCTTCAATACTAGCTGCAATAGCTTGTTCAATTTGAGCTTTCTCAAAGATTTCAGCATAAACTCCATCATCTACAAAGAAGTTGTGGGGAGTGTTGACTGGGTGTCTTAGCTGCATTTGTCCCGGGGACTTTTTGAGAAGTCCCTAAAAGTCCCCCAGTGTCCCCAAATCCCAAAGGACAGCCGACTTTTGGGGACAGGACAGAAAAAATCAGTCCTCAATCAATTGGGGTGTGGGATGAATACATTCACTAGCAATTAGTTAATAAAAGTCTTTTCCGTTCTGCATTTTTGAGATGGCCAAAATCCATTAGTCCCTCTTGGGGACGGAAAGGACCGGGACTGGGAAAAAAGTCCCATTCGCGTCCCCAAATCAGAGAAAAAATATGAAAAGTCCCGAAAGGACAAATGCAACTAAGCTGGGTGTCCATCTTTGTCAAGGCCCCAGTGTTTAGAGTGTCTGAAGATGCTGGTGTGAGATTTATTATGTTTCCAAGGGTGAAATCCCATATTAGTTTGTCAAGATATTTTCTGTGTTTAGTAGGTAAACTTTTATTGCTAAATAACTTTTCAGCTACTTGTTCTGGAATTTGTCTAAGGACTTCCCAGTTGGCTGGACTGAAATCAGAGCCAAAAGGAAGTGAGGCCACATTGGAGGAAGAGAGGAATGTCACCTATGATAAAAGAAAATGCACCCATGACATTTGGGTGATGTTTTAATTGGCAAAAACATGATTTTACATCATTTGCATGGATGATAATATCTTTGTTTGGAAAACTGATACGTAGGTTCCAAGCGCGGACGAAGATTTTGTTTTGACATCACCAAATAAGCAGGCTATGTTTTGTTGTTGTCGTCATATTGACAAGCACAGCATCCATAGTTGGTCTTTCTGCTGCATTGAAAATAAGACAGTCTTTTTTCCAGGTTTCACCAGGTTCTTGTGCTGTGATGTGAAAAATAGATGAGGAACAAATCTTGCTAGCCAAGAAGGAAGTGGGATGACGAAATTGTTTTTGTCTTCTTTGTTCATGGTTTTGATGACATTGGGTAAATTGTTTTTTATGGATGAATTATTGCCGTTATGCCAATATTATAGTAGAGCATTTTCTTGAGATTTTTCAAAGTTCATTTTGTTGGGACATCCTGATAGCGTCAACAAATTACCGGATACTGACAATGATTTGTGGGATATCTCTGTATTCTCCAGTGTAGTTGTAATTTGTTTTTGTAATATAAGATGAATGATTATTATTTAATAAGTAACTAGAAACAATAGTAAAGGATAATCAGCTTGTGGCTGGGGGAGTGTTAGCTGTCAGAGGAGTGGATAGATGCTTCTTTGCGTTTATGACATGGTTTTTCCACAATTGTTGCATGTCGGCAGACATCTTGTCGTTGCCAGCATGGCCAAACATGCATCTTTCGTCATGCTTGCAGAGATATCCTTCACAGATATTTGCCGCACAGGTGCAATCGGACTTGTTTTTGAAGTGGGGAAGGGGCGTGTCTTTCAATGCTCCTGTATAGAGTATGCAGTTCTGTTTTGAGGTTGGTGAGTTGGATAGACAAGGGTACCTGGGTGTTTTGGGTTTTCCTCTCCTGTATGCGTTCCCTTTTTCTTGCCCTGGATGGTGCCCTTGTCTTGGAAGTTGTTGCCAAGAAGGAGGCTCAACTGATTGGCATGATCCTTGAGCTTTTTTCATCTTTCACCTTTTTGGCATCAGCATTTTTGTAGACAGAAGGTTTGGGGAGAGTAGCACCACCGGAGCGCCACCGGAAGTGGCCATTTTGAAGGCCTTGATCTTGATGCCCATCTGGAAGGCTTCTGAGCCGGAATTGAAGTAATCGGTGGTGATGAGCAGGTAGTTCCTGGCAGCAGCATGTTGAAGCACTGCTGAGATGCAGGTTTGCTTGGCCATCTGGACGAAGAAACTCTCCGTGATCACGTATACCCAGTAAGAGAGATAGGATGCTACGTCGGGGTCACGCCGGAGTATGTCGCAAGCAGCAGCAGAAGTGATGAGAGTGCCGAGGTCAACCGCGTTCTGGTAGAGTTGCGTTGGAGGCTGGATGGTATTGTCGATGATGATGAAAGTGCAGACATAGAGCACTGTGTTGGCAAGGAGAGCGAGAGAACGGTAGCTGGACAAATGAGCATGGTGTTGACACTGATGGCCGTACTCATCTTTGTAAGGAGCTCCGTGGTTTCACCCAGGAGCTCCTCTGCAGCCCAATCATCGTCGATGGCCTCTCAACTACTGGCTTTCCCAGAATCAGGGATGAATATTGCAAGGGTGGATCCTTTCTTTTTGGTTGCATTGTTGAGGCAAGCGAGATGATGAGGGGTCCAGCCCAAAGTAATCACGAGTCAAAAATTGGGGACAGTGTAGGGAGGGGGGGCAGGTCAACAATAAACATGCAAACTGCTGTTGGTGATTACAGCGAACAATTGAACTAAAAAAATTGTGCTCTGCCCTCCTCAACCCTCTCACGTGACAGGCTTATTCTCACAAACCACCTGTGAAAGTGCAGTTCTGAGTGTTTGGGGAATATAAAATTTGCCAATGACTGGCAGTTGGTTTTTGATTTTAAGTGTGTTGCAATAGAGCACGAGACCACCAACACCTCAAAAAAAGTTGATTGTTGCATCAACAACAGCAATATCATCAATGGTAAGGGAACTACAATTGCCCCCTAAACCCCAATAGCCATCAAACTCACTCACAACATCACCAGCCAGTTTAGGGTGGCTCGCAATCATTGTCGAGAGCCTCATTTCGTCATCGCCTTACAATGGAGAATAAATTTCCATCTGCAAAGATGGGCGCAGGCACTGAGAACCCACCCAGAACAACTCCAGTTGACCCTGATGAAACCCCGACCAACAAGACACCGGTCCCGGACATCCCGAATGTGGGGGGGCAGGGCTTGCCCGGGCATGACGAAAAACAATAATGCAACAATCAATCAATCAGCAGCAGCAGCAGCAAAAAGTACCCACAAATCAAATGTGTGTACTTGGATGGAAAGGAAGACTGGGGAGTTTTTTGTATGCAGGCAAAGGCTCAGACCCATTCATATACCTCATGGGAAGACAATATCTTCATGGGCCATGGATTGCTATCTTATATGTTACTCAGCACACTCATAACCACCTACAACCTTGTTTTTGCAATATTTTGACCTAGTACAGCATCATGTGTGCCAATATTCTTT
>JALLAR010000286.1:0-17810 GCA_036939335.1 Conticribra guillardii
CGTTTTGACCAACGCCGACAGACGTACTATGTTCGTTTACGGTCGAACAGTCTTACATACACTCAATCATGTCTCTCTCCCTTGAAATTATTATGCCTCGACTGCTAGGATGACCTCTGTGGCAATTAAAAATATTGCCAAAAGTGAGAATTGTATGAGCCCAATGCACTTTTAAGCATGGGTTTAGATAATAATTGTAAATAGTATCTATTGTCCCGTTTTTTTGTCCGTTGTTTTTGTGTTACTACTATCTTCTATCTACTCTCTCTCTCTCTAGAGAGAGCAAGAGAGAGATATGGTACATACAACATAAAAACAGTCGCCCAAGACACAAAATCCCCCGTGCATGATGATGTTGACATCCCGGCGGATGGTACCGACGACAATGACCACAACACGCACAACCCTTCCCAAGCAAGAGCACCACCTTCCCGTATTGTACGTGTGCGACAGCAACGACTACAATTGCCACGATCGCAACAGCGACATCAATAAAGTCAACAGCGCTAACAAAGCACGATATAAAAACAGGCTTGCCTCAATTCCACTCGCCGCACAATATAGAAATAATATAATGAGTAGCCCCGAATGCTGTAGCTGCTGCTGCTGTGGCACGGTAGTATGTGATCGACCTCCTCGCTCTCCTTTAAAGACCGCACATGGCTGCCGGCGGCGACGCCATCCCCTCCATTCCGGACGAACAGCAACAACAACAACAACAATCACAATGCCACTGCTCCTGCTCCTCCTTCTCTTTCTATCAACATTCACACTCCTCGCCAAAGTCCAAGCCCAAATAACCCTCTCCGAATCCACCCCCCTCACCTGCCACCTCCCCCTCGCCACCGTCCCCATCACCTCCGCAACCTCCGCCTCCGGAATCGTCTTCCCCATCCAATCCTCCACCGGCGACTCCACCGGCCCTCGCATCACCTCCTTCGGCTTTCACGTCGATCCCGCATTACTCCCCTCCAATTACGAGGTGTACGCTCTAACCCAAGACGGATACTACGCCGATCCGAATCGAGAGAACTTGGCAACCGAGGGGAGTCTGCCGTACGATTATCGCGGGAAATTGGAGGAATGGACATTGGTCGCGAGCGGCACCATCGGAACGGAGGACGTGGCACTCAACTCCGCCATCGTATCGTCCACCACCCCGGATTACTTTCAAATACCATTCGACGTCTTCAATTCCGAGGCGACGCTCGTTCCTCCCAACGGAGGGATTAAATCCTTCTACCTCACGCTCACGGCCGACACCCCCTCGTTCTTCTACGGAGAAACGACCGAATTGAATCTCAACCTCAACGATGCGTTGCCCATCGTGGCGAATTCCGAGGTGAACGATCCATTCCCACCAAAGATATTGGTCGGAGAGGGTTCGGTAACGTATCCGTTCGAAACGAGCGCCTTCATGTACGCTCCGAAAGTATTCGTGGGGAAAGCGTTTTACGAATGGGAATGCGCGAGCGAGGCGCCCAGCGCGAGTTCGGCGCCGAGCGGAATGCCGACGGCGGCGGCGAGCGAGTTTCCGAGCGGGGTTCCGAGCGTTAGTTATTCGCCGAGCGCGGGTCCGACGGCGGTGGGGAGCGATGCGCCGAGCATGATTCCGAGCGGGAGTCCGACGGTATTGAGCTTTCCCGTGAGTACGGGCATGCTTCTTTCGTTGGAGGTGGTTTGTAATTATGATGAGAATGGGGAGGAGGTGGAATTGACGGAGGAGGAAAAGGCGACGGTGGCGGAGACGGTCAAGGCCACTTCGGCGGCGGATGCGGCGGCGTCGAATGTGGTGAATGTGGAGGTGGAAGTTACGGGGATTACCATGAATTGCGTTGTTACGGAAGGGAGAAGAAGGGATCGAGAGAGGAGGCATTTGCAATTGGTGGATAACCACTTCAATCGCACCCAGCGCATCCTACCCACCGCATCCAGTTCCGTCGACTTTAGCATGGTAATCACGGGAGAATACCGCCCCATCGTCCGTCCCGGAGAGGCTCCCCCAAATCCCAACGATTTGGGCGCACTCCCCGATCTCGGAAAACTTGCCGAAGATTCCATCAATCGCAATCCCGAGCAATTCGTGAAAGATTTGGTAGCGCGTCAACCCGAGGGGTCGACCAGTACCATGAGCCAAACGCAAAGTTTTGAGGCGAAGGCAATGCCGGCACCGGAGGCACCTATTGCGGGACAGCCGTACGTCGAGGTGAAATACACGAGGGCTCCTACATATGCTCCGACAAATGCACCGACCGCAACACCCACGAAAGACGATTCCTTCGATTCCATACTCCTAATTGCCATCATCATCACCGGCGGCATCATAGTCACACTGGGTGCCGTATTACTGTATCGTCACGCGGAACGAAAGGCGGTATCGCAACGAAAGAAGATGATGGAACGAGTCCAACGGGAAAAGCACGAGGCGAAATTGGAGAAGCAGAGGAAGAGGGAGTGGGAGGAGGAGAATAGTCGTAGGGGTGGTGGAGGGAATGGGGGTATGTCGAGGGGGAGTGAGGAGTCGTGGGGGGATGATAAGGGGCAGTTTAAGAATAAAATGGTGTCGTATCCTCCTGCTCCTGGATATCCTCCGAATGTGTATGGGGGGATGCCACCACCGATGAACCAGGAGCAGATGCAGCAGCAGATGCAACATTCAGTTATGCAAGGAGGAGGAGGGTTTGTCTATCCTCCAGGATATGGCAATCCACCTCCCATGCCAGTAGGTGGAAGTAATCAAGGAGTGCCTCCTGGGAATTACAACTATGGACAACCACCGCCACCGGCAATGTATGGAGGACAACACTATGGTCCAAACTTTGCATCAGCTCCACCACAAGGATATGATCAACAGCAACAACAACAGCAACAACAACGATTGAATCATTCTATGCCTTCTCAACCATCCAATGGGTATCATGATCAAGTGAATGGATCAGCAGCATCGCAGAGCGTATTGTAATTGTATTGTAAGAAACCTGTTGAACATTATTTGTGGAATAATTTAGTAGTAACAATAATTACATCTTTTTGATAAAAATTTTACTAGTACAAACTGTATTGTAGCAGATTTTACTTTGCATGTTTATGAATGCCATGGTTGAGGAAACACCACTTTTTCACAATATTTGTGTAGTGCGATGAGTTTCCACAAGAATATTGACTCTGTGCCATTCGCCACGAGTACGCACAATATTCTTTTGTTTCGTGTCATTTGGTGAATGCTATTAATTATCATTTGATTAGGTTTCGTCTAACACGCACATTTGCTTTTTGGTAATGTTGTTCTGAAACACCGCTGGAGATGATATATCCAATGATGCATCATAAACTGGCTGTTTGTCTCGTGTATCATATGGAAATCGTATTATTTTAGACATAAAGATCACAAAAACGCTTGGAATATTGTTCTAACATGTATTTTTTTATTGGTTGGTATTTACTATTATTATGAAACACTGCTGGAGATGAATTTCCAATGATGCATCATAAACTGGCTGTTTTTTTCTCGCGCATTTTACACAAAATCTTGATTCGGAAGTGGGAAATCTGATCTTAATCTGTCAATGAAATTTTTAACACATCTCTCATAAAAACAAACATCTCCTTCATCCTCCTGTGATAGCAGCGCTGTCATTGCTCTTTCAAAACAATCAATCCATGTTTGCACTGTGTTGCAATCAATTTGTCCTTTGCATTGAAACCACTGTTTAAGATGCCCGTAAAAAGTGACCGCATTTGGCACATCTCTTGACGCTGCATCTGCAAGTTTCTCTTTTATGAACTCGTAAATCTTCATGGATTGATTGATTTCCGATATAGCTGGGGGACTTGTGTGAGTTGATCCGTTGGCTTGAGTGCACAGTGAATGACTGTTTTCACCAATCGTATTAATATTTTTTACATCCGGATGGTTTGTATCATGCGAAAAGTGCGAATCACTCTCTGATTGGATCAGTGTATTTGAATGAAGTGCAAAGATTAGATTTTTAACAATTTGACTGAAAATAATAGGTGTGGATTTTTTTGCATACTTACCACAGTCTTCCGAAGAACTCATATTCGAATTGTTTTTTGGGTTGGTGTGTTTCTTATTGTCCCCTATATGAATTTATTTGTGACAGTGAGAGTTATTAGATACATTTTTTCATGATTGTACTATCTTTGGCCAGTAGAATGCCGTTCAAAGACACTTTCATGAAGCATATTTTAGTATTGATGTCAAACTCAAGATCATCCAATGCAGACAGAAGAAATAACACCTACCTTGTGACTCAAACGAATCGATTTGAAAATCATTACCAGATCTTTTGCGCCCATCTAAATTGCTTGATATCTCATGTTGCTGTTGTGACGCAGCTGATTTAATTTCCTTCATATATGAAGAATCTTTTCTTTTTGAACCTGTTTCCCTACAGAGATCTCTCACTATTTCTGCATCATATTTGTTAAGAAGAGTGAGTTGTGTATGTTTGAAAGACAAAAAGATATGCAAGTACACTTACTGTCTGTTGCGTGTTTTATACCAACATGAATCTTCTTGCTGCCATATTGTCTGGTGAAACCTCTGCGTGCCTTCTGGAATATGTTTACTATTTCCGTCCCAACAATTTTGTATGCACGGCTATCTTTTCCCAAAAGTATTTTGTCAACGTGAAGCATGATGATGCCTCTGTATTCATGATTGTTCAGACTAATATCAATGTCATTACTTTCGGATTTATTTCTCTGAGGAGATGAGTCATCTGGTGATGTTTTACAATTGTTGTTACTGTCACGTGCAACTTGCATGTTCATATCATGTTCTTTGTTTAAGATGTTGCGAATCGGAAGGGAAAATAAAAATGATAGACAGCATGTTGTTAGAGATGATGATTCGAGATCAATTAACAACAAGCGCTTCCTTCCTATACCTTTCTTAGCTGCACGCATCATGTATTGGTGTCTTTGCGTAGTAGAGCGTGGACGAGATTTTACTCCAGCGAATACTTTTGCATTCGCTCGATTCTCTGTGCGATCACAATCTGTTTCAGTCCAGTCATTACTGATTTTTTTTCCCACAACACTCTGGTCTAAAAAACAATGGGTTTTAGTATTAAGCTAGCAAAAATAACTCAAAAGGTTCACGAGAAACATGGATGCTACTCACTTCGTGAAACTGAGTTTGCTTTTGTTGGACTTTTCTTAGACAATGTACCAGCCACTGTATTTTTGCGAATTTTGATTGCTCGTTGCTGGATGTCTTTCGCAATTTCTGCAGGTATTACTAGCGAGTGAGTTTTGGACTTTCATATTGCATATTTAAACATTGACAATGATGTGATGAACTTACTCTCCTCAGCCCTTTTATCGTCAACCGGCATGCTTACATTACTAATGTTCTCAATGAACCTTCTTTTTGTCTTGTTGACGCTTTCAACAATTTCAATTCCAATTTCTCTAGCTCTTGAATTATCTCTCTCGAGTGCGATCTTTTTAGCGTGATGTATGACGATGCCTCTGTACTCTGAATTGCTCAGACTAATATCAACATCATCGCTAAATGAATTGATATACCAAGCGTCATTCTCTTTTGCTCTTGTATTTCTTGGCCAATGGGAACCCAAGATATGATTTTGCATTTAAATCCAAGTCCAGAATGAGGCCACTTAAGTTCAATCGATTTGCCAACAGAAACGATGCTAAAGTCACGACTAAACCCCTCTAGTACAATACACTCGTCGTCACTCTCGTCTCCAAATCCATCAGTTTCATTGCATTCACGAAACGTCTCCCTTCTCATATCCACCAGCTCTTGCTCGCCATCATCGTACTCAATCACTGCCACTCCCGGTGTATCCCTGCGAAGATTTTTCGCCCTCTGCCGACGAACAAATCGATCCACGTGACCTGTCGATGCCACATTCGCGAGGGGCTCCTATGTATCATACTTGGGTCCGTACCCTTTCCACCGGACTCTATAAGTTATCTGACCACGTTCTTCTTTGCTCTCCAAGATTCTTTCTACGTTGAAATTTCCTCCTTCGTCGGTTTCATCTTCATGGTAAGATAATGTATTGGATCGCGAGCTACGTTTCTTCTCAGATTTGGGGCCGCCAACGGGGCTGCTCCTGTTGCGTTTTCGATTATTCTTCTGTGACGAATGATCCATGGGAAACGCTTATCGTTGGAAGCTGCTGGGAGTTCTACATATTGACAACAAAAAAAACACAAGGTTGTTGATGTTGGAGACGTTGGACTTCGCTCGTCGCTCGTGACTGTCGTGCTGACATTCAGAAATTTTATTTAAAGGGTGGATAGGTAACAATAATTATCAAGGTATATAAATACCTCTATGTGTCTATTTGCGTACTCCGTGGACCGAGGACCGAGAGCCGCGTTAGTCGCGCGATTTAACGCTCGTTTGTCTTTCGTCGTATTGTATCGTATCGAAAGATTCTATTCCACCGCAACACGGGCTTTCGTCGCAATCGAGCCACCCACAAACACGATCGCCAACCTCTGTTTCCAACACTTTTCAACACAAGTTACAACATTCATCTTGAACCTTGTTGTCAGCCCAGTTAACAGGATAACACATTTTCGATCACAAATCTGCCCTCGCAATAAGCGCGATACACTATATCACTATCTAAGAAACAACTGATGTTCGGGTTATTCTTCGAAAATGGCGTAGAAGATGCATCAACAATGCACCCTGTCAAATTAGAGATCATCAACACTCGCTGGTCTTATCTTGGTTGGGAAAATGATGTACAAATGATTCGGAATTGCTTTCTGGAATTTGAGTTAGTCCGACAACTAAAGAATTGCAAAGCTCGGCAGATGGCTCATGATAACGAGATCTCTGCATCAGCAATGCACCCTATCAAATTAGAGATCATGAACACACGATGGTCTTATCTTGGTTGGGAAAATGATATCCAAATGATTCGGAATTGCTTTCTAGAATTTGAGTTAGCCCGACAACTAGAGAAGTTCAAACTTCGGCAGATGATTCATGATAATGATATCTCTGGGCACCCCGCACTTATCCAATTGAGCAGTTTGGTACTATCATACCCAGGTTGGGAAAGTGACATCCAACAAGCGAAAAAGAGTTTGCGTAAACATGGCTACGAAACAGGGAAGTACGCATTCGATCAAGCTGTTGAAGGCATGAAGAACAAACAGAAATTATTCAATAGCCTCAGAAACAATGAGTCGAAAAGGGAAGAAGGCCCAATAACTGAATCTAATAAGAATACAAAGGATGTTGGAAGCTGCACAATTTGCCTTGATGCACCTCTTACACACGTCTTTGTTCCTTGTGGTCACATGTGTGCTTGCCAAGAATGCAGCAAAAAAGTTATTCGGAAGCAGAGGAAGTGCCCCATTTGTAAGCAGATCTCGACTCAAGCAATTCAAGTGTTCATTGCGTGATACTGGGTGAAACGCATTATGTGTGCAGTCAACACAATTGCGCTGCCAAACTAAATCGCAAGGACAGCTATCTAAATGTAAGCTCAAAAAAAATAAAGAAAAAAGTAGTCTCAACATTATTGCCACTTACTCACAACCTCTCGTAACACAGAGTAGAGTATGGTGGAGTAGTAAACTCTAGTACTTGAGAGTTTCTAGCCATTACTATCGAAAAGTCATTTGTCTACTTCCATTTACTCGCTATTCCAAATAGTTTGAAGCACCGCTGGAGATAACATGTCCAATGATGCATCACTTGCTGGAAAAATGTCTCAAAAGATAATCACCAGCTATTCGTCTCACACAACTTAGACAAAATCGTCATTGGGCAGCGGAAAATCTGCTTTGCATGCTTCGATGATATTTTTGACACATGTCTCATAAACAAAAGCATCTCCGTCATCCTCATGCGATGACAACTTCTGCATCGCATTTTCAAAACAGTCTACACACGTTTGAATGTCATTGCAATTAATTTGCCTATTGTGTTGGAACCATTTTTTAAGATGCCCATAAAAAATCACCGCATTTGCCGCGTCTCCTCCTTCGGCATCTGCCAGTTTCTTTTTGATGAGCTCGTATATCTGCATGTACTGTTTGATTTCCGATACAGCCGGAGGTTTGCGATCTTTTTCGCCAATCATGTTAGCATTTCCTGGGTCCTGGTAGTTCGAACCATTGTCTGCATTGCATTATCAGATTTCAGAACAGAGAAATAATTAGATTTTAACAAGTAAATTGTGATTAGTATACAATACACACTCGGTACATACTGCTGTCTTCTATAGACATTGTGGTTGAATTGATGGTCGATTTGGCGTTGTTCGTATATTGATGACAGTAAATGTTATTTGAATCGTTTCCTTCGTGCGTGTATTGTTCTCTGGCCAGTTGAATGCTGTTCGAAGACGCAAGTTTACTCTTCCTCTGCGCATTTGACGCATCTTTGGTTGTTTCATTTTGATGTGATGTTTTCTTGCGAGGCGATTCTGAGAACGAGACATGATCATTTTAGTGCTACCATCAAAACAAAAAAATATATACACACGGACAGAAAAATCAGCCCGCCAGAAAAAGGAAACACTTACCTATGAACGCATTTTCGGTTGCAATTACTTCGCGGCTTCTTTTACGTTCATCAATATCATCTGATTTGTTGGGTGGCTGTGGCGATGCGCCTTCTCTTGCGGCCGCTTTAATTTTCTTCATATACGAACGGTCCTTTCGCTTTTTATTTGTTTCTCTCCGGAGATCTTTCACTATTTCTGAATGACGAGGTTTCAGTTATATCAACAATGAATTTAGTATTTCTACAAAATAAAAGCGTTGCTGATGCACAAGTGCACTTACTGTCTATGGCATCTACTTCGCCAACTTGAATCACTTTGCTTCCATCTCGTCGGATGAAATTTCTTTTCGTCTTTTTGAATATTCCAGCTATTTCTGTCCCAATGATTTTGTACGTGCGATTATCTTTTTCCAAAAGTATTTTGTTTACATGAAGCATGATGATGCCTTTGTATTCGGGATTGCTGAGACTAATATCTACATCATCACTGCCACATGTGCTTTCTTCTTCTGCACCTTTCAATTCAGCACGCATCATGCATTGGCGCCTTTGCGGAGTGCATGCTATCTTGGAATTGCCCTCCCCTGACCTCTTGGTGTCTTCTGTCGAGTCGTTACTATTGCGAATTCTTTTCTTGCCACTTCTTGGCTCTAAAAGTCAATGATTTATTAGATTCGATCAAGCTAAATGAAAAAAAACGACCAATAATTTGTTCATTCAACTGACAGATGCTACTCACCGTGGGAATCTAATCTTGCTTTTGGGGAAGTTTCCTTATCTCGTTCCACTTGTTCACGTAGCGATATCCCTCCAGAGACTTCTCTTTTTGTACCAGAGGATGCAGTATCGGGATTTTTGCGCATTTTTGTTGCTTGTCTCTGAATGTCTTTTACAATTTCTGTAATAAAGTAATAAAACCAAGATAAAACGCAATGATGGAGCGGGTGAGATGGATTTTTATCATTGCATCATATTATTATGATGTACTTGAACGACATTACTTTTCTAACTATACATTTGTTTTTCTTACTGTTCTCGGCCCGTTTATCACTGACCGGTACCACCCTGTGACCGTCGAGCTCAATGAACCTTCGTCCAGTCTTTTTGAACCGTTCAACAATTTCGATTCCAATTTCTCTGGCTCTTGAATTGTCATTATCCAGTGCAATGATTTTGGCGCGAACGAGGATGATTTCTTTGTATTTGGAATTGGTGAGACTAATTTCAAGGTCGTCATTACGAGTAGTATTGTTGTTGTTGCTGTTGTTGCTGCTGCCACTTTTATTAGCATTGTGTTTGTACTTCTCATTCATGGCGTCGTCGTCTTGGCCGAGGCCGTCGACCGCTCCAGTGGAAAAGGACGAATCGATGGACCACTCGTCTTCTTCGTTGGTGCTACTAGACATCATGTCCTAGTATGAATACTAACAATTTTCTGGTGCTTGCTTATAATTTCAATTGCATGCGATGGAGTGTGTTGTGTCGAAAGAGATTGTGGTGGGTAGTAGTACTAGGAAGTAGTGGTGGATGGGGTGGCGTCGTCGGTCCAGAATGGTGTGGTGTGTGCGTGCTTTTTGTTCTTTTTATGTCGCTAATCTTGTGTCTTGATCGTCGTTAGTTAGTTTCGATTTTTCAGTAGGCTTCATAGAAAAAAATACCAACTTCATTTAGTTTATAAATAAATACTTCTTTATCACCAGTTACTCTACCTATTACATTTAAATAATATTTTATCTAGAGAGAGATAGTATCTGTTTACTACATATCTACTTCCTTCACATTATTTTTCATAGCTTCGGTAGTACCAAAATTATTAAAGTGTAAATTCAGGAAACCCTCAAGTTTGTTCTTTAGTTTGTGGGGTAATTTTTTTCCAATGTTCCTCCATCATCACAATGTCCCCAATAAAAAATGAAGAACCCACGACCAACAACAACATAACCCAGAGGTTGCAAGGTCGATGGTGGGAGAGGCAAATAGAAAGAAGACGCAATCAATAGAAATGGTACTACAATACATTACTACAATTCATACAAGCACAAGAGCAAACTCACACAATAACACAAACAATCCACTCCTAGATTAGATATCTAGTGCAACCAAAACATGGCATCGTCAAGCAATCCGTCGACCGCCGCCGGTGACAATGATGATGCCACCCACAACAGTAATGACAGCAAATGTGTCAAAGTAGAAGGCAATGCTGCCAAACAATTCAACAGCAACATTACCGCAACAAACAATGGTAGCAATGACGTCATTAACGCCATAATAAATAATGACAGAAGCAGCAACAGCGATAGCAGCAGCGTCGTTAGCATCAAGAGCAACAAAAGCAGGAGGAGCGGCTACGCTACTAAAATAATGAGCAAGCCAGGTGTCAATCGCAGAATCGATCCGCCATCTGCCGACTCCTACATAGATACCGACGACATGCGCTCCGTCACGAGCGGATCGACCTATTTTTCATTTGTTCAAAGCATCATCGGAATGGGAGGGAATGTAGGCATGAGTATAGGAAGGAGGGGAGGCACATATTTTTTTAATGGTTACAAGAGGGATGCTGCTGTCGTTGCGGCAGATGATGCTGGATCTAGGGATCACAATGGTGGTGATGCTGCTGCTGCTGCTGATGATGATGATGGCAATGATGGCAAAGAAAGAAAATACAGAAGAAGCAGACACCGCACTTCCAACAACGCCTCGCCATCCTCCTCCACCACTGCCAAACGAAACAATGGCACTAACAATAGCATATGCAGTAGTACGGGAGGATTACCAACGGTCAATGAATACGATGAAGAACATGGAAATAATACCACCACCCATCCACATCATTCTCATTCCAGAAGAAGAAATGACAATAAACACAATAAACACAAACAACACAATAAACACAATAAACAGCGAAGTGACAGACACCACCGAGGTGGGTCGTCATCATCATTATCATCCTATTCCTCTCGATACGCTACTACTGCCACTAATTTGACCTACATGAAAACAGCACGATTTTTAGTATTAATTATTCTATTGGGAGTGTCTTCGAATTGGATGTCGAATAGGATTTTGAAGAAATTGAAGACAAAAACGAATACGAATAATACAATGACTGCTGCTAGTAGGCAGCAGCGTCAGGCGGAAATAATGATGAGAACGACATTTGGTGGTAGTAGTAGTTGGAGTAAGGGTTATTTGAATAATGATGCTGGTGGTAGGGGTAGTGGTAGTGGTAGTAGTGCTCACTCCTCGGCGGTGGCAATGATGGATGGTGGTACTAGTAGTGTGAATAATGGAGTTATGAGTGTGCGAATGGAGAGTGCGACAGAGAGTAATGGCGGAGTTGGTAGTGGTGGCAATAATGGTAATAATGGAGGGGAGGAAGAAATGTACAACAAGTATAGACAATCGTTGGGAAGATTATCCCATGAGAATAATATTGACAACAACCGCAGCAACAGCAATGACAACTACAACAATAACAATAACATCATGATGACGACCATGACAACAAGCAACACATATAATGGAATGGACGACAATCTCATTCGAAGACAAAGGCAGTATGAAATGAATCATCAAGGAGGGAAACAATCTATCAACCAGCTGATACGAACATCCAAACGACAAAATAAGAATCTGCAGGGAGATGAGGGGGGACACGAATATAGTGCACGAGTAGCATCAAACTCACACCATACTAATATCAATGGTGAGAATGGCATGTTCATCGAGGATCGTGGAAATACTATTGTAGGAAGAAGCGAGGGAATGGGCAGAGACAGAGGTGATGGTAGCACCTTGGGATCCAGTACACGGAATGCGTTTGAAGTGGACCATTCCAAGTTGCAAGGGGATGCAATAACAACCAATGCATATGGCTCAGTTTCAGACGATAAAGAGGTATCCGCACGATTCAGCATGTTGCGAAAACGGCTTTTATCTCTATACGCCGAACCAGTCCCTTCCGACTCATCCTCCAATACACCTTCTCTGGAACAATCAACAATAGCAACACAAAGTACTAGTCATCCACTATACAATCCCAACTCACCTCAATATCAAGCATTAAATTGGCTCGCCAACATTGACGACCTAGCACTCTTGGACTCTGACCCGGGCGTCATACAGAGATACACTCTTGCCGTGCTATATTTCTCCACGGGAGGACCTCCCATCGTATTTGACGATAAGGGCAACCCCTCCACCTCGTCGTCCTTTGTTGATAATGGCAAAAAAACTCAAAAGGGGCCTTGGCGCAATCCGATTAATTTTCTTACTCCAATGCATGAATGTATGTGGAAGGCTGAGACGAGAGTGGGTGGGGCTGGTGGAGGAATACGGAGGTGTGATGCAGACAATAATATAGTAGGTGAGTATACAATGTTTGCGTATTTATCAATGGTGGATTGAGTGTGAAGAGCATTGCATAATTATTTCAAGCTGTGCTAACTTTGCATTCGTTTTTTTGTTTGTTTGAAGAAATTTCAATTTATAATGATTTGACGGGGAGAATTCCCTCTGAGCTTGGGAGGCTTTGGAATCTGAAAGCACTGTATCTGGGTAAGATGATTTGCTTGATTGTTACAAAAAATACAGTTCAAATACTGCCGTGTTTCTAACTAACTTGACTTTTTTCTACTTGTAGGTCGGAACCATTTATCTGGAACAGTAAGTAGTACCAATTGAATTACCGATTTGGTATTTTGTCGATATTCCATCATGTCTCTCTAAAAATATATATTTTTTGTCAATTGCAGATCCCAACTGAATTGGGAATGCTATCTAATTTATCAAGCTTGAGCCTACAGTGGAACACATTGACAGGTTCTATTCCCGAGGAAGCCATTAGTAAGATGCGAGTGTTACGAGGATTGCATCTGGAAGGAAATACGAGAATAACTGGAAAGATTGAGAGGCATGGCCATTTATGTCGCATGAGAAAAAACTATGTCACTGCTGATTTGAAACAGCCCAAGAGGCAAGCCAAAGGAGAATTAAAGCTTCTTACTGCTACCTGCACTCCTCCCTCTGGAAATCTACTAGTTGCTGGGAGGTCAGACACACTGGAGTGTGACTGTTGTTCAGAATGTTTTGGATATTGATGACGTGGACAAAAGCCAAAGAAAGTACCGCCATTAGATTATAATGCATATATCTTCATTATTTACCTTTCATATTGAGCAATAACTAAACCTATAATAAAGTACGTAATTAATTCCAAGAACTGACTCTAGAAAGTAATATACCACACATTGCAACTTTATTCGTGCCTGTGAGGTGACGCTTTAACAACACTCTTGATTGCATTCTCGTCGTTCACAGCTTGGTAATGATCAAACACGGACGTGAATGTCCCAGCGCCTCCCGTCTTGGCGCGCAGTAGATCTGCCACCTCAGGAATGCTCGCACTCGGTAAGAATGCGTCAATCTCGACCAGACCGCCATTTTCATCCGCCGAGTCCGAACCGGTGCCGGTGACGTATCCATCGTTCCTGGAAACAATGCCTGTAATTTCACCTTGCATTGCATCATTGATCGTGAATGTAACATGTTCCATAGGCTGGAGGAGGCGAGTCCCTGCTTTGGAGAGTGCATTCTTCACGGCAAGCTTTCCGGCCGATTGAAAGGCAAAGTCATTACTGTCGACTGTGTGCATTTTTCCATCAGTAAGAATGACTTTGACATCAGTAACTGGGTAGCCTGCAAGAGGACCGCCGACCTGGAGTTGCTCACGAACTCCTTTTTCTGATGATAAGAAATATTTGAGTGATGGGTCAGTACGCAGAAAGGAATCAAATCGTCAAAAAAACAGTAAATATTGCTTCAGTCATGAGTATGGAACCACTTACCGACAGATGATATGAATGGCTTTGAGATTACTCCACCTAAAACGAAACCATTCAAACAAGAATAAATGTAAGGAACAGAGAGTTCATACAGAATGTCAACAATCTCCAACAATCACTCACCCTTGATGTGAGACTCAAATTCTATTCCAGCGCCTTCTTCAATGGGTTCCATGTTGATTACACATACTCCAAATTGTCCACCTTGGTCAGAAAATACAAGTACAAAAAGAGTCAGAATAGTTTTTAAACAAAACGACGAAATATAGCATTTGATAGACTCACTTCCTCCACTTTGTTTTTTATGTCTTCCCTCCACATTTACAATAGATTTCGACAAAGTTTCTTTGTACTTAACAGGTGGCGTGCCTAACTCAATTTCAATATCATAGCGGTCCTTTAGCCTCGATGCAATGAGTTTTGCATGATCTCCAGACATGCAATGCAACAACAACGTTCCAGCACTCTGTTCCAACTGGACTGCCAAATCTTCTCGTGAGATCGCCTCGAGGGCAGAGATAAGCTTATCGTCGCCACTGTTCACCTTTCCCTTGCCCGATTTCTTTCCGTCAGCTTCAGGAAGAGCGACTGTTGCGCAAAACATGAGCGGGATATCTTTTGTTGCCCTGCTCAGAGGTGTGAAGACCTGTGTTGTCTCCTCAATGATAATTTCAGATTCCTCTTCGCTCACCGCCTCAGGAATAGTTAAAATGTCATTGGTGTGAACTGAATCAGGAAGTTTCGGCACAGCAATCACATTTCCAGGGAGCACTCGCGATCCGTTCGGCAGTGCCACACGCTCTTTGCCCTGCAATACAAAAACAGTTAAGCCTATTTTGATTGTGTCATGAGTGCGGAGATTGACAACATTATGCGGAATAGAATCAAACTGACCATCCATATCGCACCCGTTAGAAATTACACGCAGGATTGAGAGGCTGCCAAACGAGTCCACTGTCGTATGAACCACCTAAAAAAAGCGTCGCGGGGACCGGGTGGTGTCAGTAAATTGAAACGCGAATCGAAAGAAAATCGATCCAAAACGACTCAGCAAACGAGTAAAACAAACTCACCCTTGCAGCAAAACCGTTTTCGATACCTGGCGCCAGGGAGCACTTTCCTTTCTCGCTTTCACAAGCAGCACGAAGAGCATCTTC
Organism: Conticribra guillardii; assembly: GCA_036939335.1. NCBI lineage: Eukaryota > Bacillariophyta > Thalassiosirophyceae > Thalassiosirales > Thalassiosiraceae > Conticribra > Conticribra guillardii. The sequence continues at coordinate 15,537 of JALLAR010000286.1, forward strand.
ACGGACCTCAACGGGATTAGGAAGAAATGCTGACATCGCGTCCATGAGTTCAGGGATACCAATATTTTTCTCTGCGCTGGTATAAACAAGAGGTAAAAGCTTTTGCTGCCGGATCGCATTACGTAATCCATTCATCACTGTCTCGGGCGAGAGAGAGGATGCATCGAGATACTCCATAAGAAGATCGTCATCAGTCATGGCAACTGCTTCTTCGAGCTCCATCCAGGCGTCTGCGGTACCTTCTACTTCATTCCTGGTAATATCACCATTGGCATCAATTCTGAACAACGAATGAATCTGGAATTTTTTTATGGTAACAAGAGGTGTATTTTCAGACAAATCGACTGGTAAAAAAGGCAAACTAAGAACTTTTATGCTTGATCGTCATTTAACATCAAAAACGACTCACTCCTTGAAAATCTCCGCCATCATCACGAACAACTTGGAGAGGAACTGGTTTCATCCCAAGAGATGACTCAAACTCGCTCAGTAAGCTTTTGATGTCAACAAAAGGACGATCCATTTTACTCAATGCAAGGAGGCACTTGATCCCATTTTCCTTGCAGTATTTGAAAGAAGATAGTGTTCCTGCCTGCACTCCATCGGACGCAGAAGCAACAATCACGGCGCTGTCGCTTCCATCCAATGCCGCATTGGCGTCTGACTGAAAGTCGCCTATATATACAATTGCCATACAAAATTATAATGGCGGTTTGGGAAAGTTAATCGTCATGGCAAAAAGGAAGTGGAGTGGTCAGACTAGGAATATTCTGTCGTACGTTCTCATGGACAAACAGCCTACTAGGCAACTACTTACCCCATGGAGTATCAGTTATCTCAAGCAAAGAATCACCGTGATGAACACGGAGAAAGTCTGAAATAACACAACCACACACAATATTACAATGTCATTGTGTAAACAAGAAGTGACCAAAAGCACTGAATTATTATGAAATTTGTTATTGACACTCACGCGAAAACACACTTGAATGACGCGCATGCTCGGCAGGATCAAAATCCAAGACAGAATCTCCGGCCTGAGGACGTTTGGTCAACATGTTTTCATCATATAACATCCATTCCGCCAAGGCAGTTTTTCCAGAGTGGCTGTGTCCCACGAGAGCGACATTGCGGATCATTCTAGAGTGTTATTGCGATTTGTGTAAGAAATAAGAAAAAGAACCGACATGTGAGTATTGAGAACCTAGTATCATGCCCGACAATATAATTCGACTCCATCAATATCATCGGTTGTAGTTACGTTGATGTCTCATCATTATTTATGTAAACAATAAAACCACATGATAAATATTATATCCACGGCAATACCGCATCCACAATCATGGGATCACAAACGACAAATCCACAGCAAACCAAAGACGAAACTCACAATGGATCCACAGGTTGGAAATCACTTTTCTTTTGCAGCTTCTTTTCCGCAACGTCGGTATTGCGAGTACTACTGCCACCTCCAGCGGCAATTTCTAGCTTGAATAGAGCACCATTGTTATTGCTGGCATCAATACGACCATGTGGAGGAATCACGAATGCAGTTCCAGAAGCGATGTTGGTGGCGACGATGGCTGATATGACGAAACGCATCTTCGTTTGTTGATTGATGGAAGAAAAGAAAGACAGACCCTGACTAATGTTGGTTTGGTGCAAATCCGAAATCCGTCTCAGTGATTTGTGAAAGAAAAATGGAGCAAACGTCGGCAACGCAAAATAACAATAATGAAGATGGTACTTCAATAAGAAATATGCGTTCAGTAGTTTGCAGGGTATGGTATGCTGATGCAGAGAGAATCTTTCGTTCCGGCATGTTAGTAGAGGTAGCTCTAGGTGAATATCTTGCAAAATAATAAGCTATTGTACTCTAGCATGCAAGCAACGCGTATTAATTACATCTGTGAATTGTACAAATGGGGTTCGTACGCTATGGTATCTTGTGATGACACTTCTATTCATAATGGAATGGTGTTTTTTTATTTGTCAAAAATAAAAATATTGAAATTGAACTTTTTTCGTGTAACTGGAACTAAGTACCATACGATGTGATAAATAATAATAAAAATATTATATTTATTCTACCGTACAATTTCAGCATTCCTAAATGTTGCTTTTAATGATAATATCTTCATATTTTAACATGAATTCTCACATCGGAATCAGTAAGACATCATCAGCACAATTGTGCGTCTCAGGAAGATCCCAAATAAGTAAGATTTCATACTGAATCCTACGTGAACGTCTACAGGCCGTTTGGGATCTTCC
>JALLAR010000287.1:0-17794 GCA_036939335.1 Conticribra guillardii
GGAAGCAAAAAAGATATTACTGTTCCTACATAGATTCTACGTGAGTACGTGTCAGCATCTTTCGCATTATTTTTTGACCCGTCCATTTTTTTCTTTTCCATCTTTCATAACAAATGCAGATTCATTCATAATTTTCAAATCGAATTGATATTGTATCACAAACAAAACATTCATTCATTCTCCAATCAAATAGATAAAAACCACCCACACCACCACGAATATCATCGTATTATTATTAATTAAAACAAACAATTTTCCAACATGTTAATGAACTACCACGAACTAACCATCAACGAACCCCGCAATGCCCCCGCCCGCCGCAAACAATTCATTGTCATTACCGTCGCCATGTTTGGTATGATTTCCCATGCTGCCATTAATGCCGGAGTCTTTGCCCCCCTTCACATTACCAGTACTATCAACAGCAGTAATACCAACAGTAATGATAATAATACGGCACATCAATTCCAAGGAGGCACCTACATTTACAAACTAATGAAAAAAGACTATTCCGCCAGCGGAGGAACATTGCGCACCATTATGAACGATTTGGGCATTGGCGAAACGGCGGAGACGCAGGAGGATCGTAATGTGGATGGGGGGGATTTGTTGTTTAGTGTCTTTATGGATGATGAGTGGTTGGTTCCGGGGGGAGATACGAGGTTTGCGGGTGGTTTATTGTTGACTAATGGTAATGGAAATGATGGCAAAGGGAGTCATGGGGAGGAAATGAAGCAACGATTGCTGGATGCGAATTTAACCATTGGCAGCACTGCTTCCACTACCGCGAAGGAGGAGGGTGTGCTTGGAAAAGGCCATTCGACAGATGTAAAGTATCAAGTGGGGGTGTTGCCCACGGTGAAGGCGGCGGTGGCGCAGCATCCTTTTACGAATGGGGCTTTTTCGGCGATTTTGCAGTCGTACAAGGTGTGTATGTTTTGTTTGTGTTTGTACTATTTATTTGGTGTATGTATGAATGAATAGAAGTGTTTGGATGTTTATTTGTTGGATTATATACTGTTTCACTTGAAACTTGTGGGACTTGTGTTTGTGCGTTTGTGTGATTTCTTCATAATTTTGTCAAGTTTATTTAGCGATTTTCTCAGAACTGACATTTTATTCAACTTTCACCCTAATTTTTCTTTATTATCTAAATGATAGATTATTCCTGCATTCAAAAAGTATGCCACGGAAAATGGCATTGATTCGGGAAAGAATCCCATTATCATTGCAACCTGCAGTGCCAATCAGCAAATGTGTACATTCTACATGGTGAGTTATTTTTTGCAATGATGGATTATGGCGCTGTTTATTTATGCTTCTTTTGACAGCATGTCAATCAACTCTGGAGCTAACATATTTCAATGTTATTCTGCTGCATTCCATCATTATATTATCCATATTACTTCAGCCTCTTTCCAAGAGAGATAAATTCTTCTTGGGCAATCCAACCTCTGAAGAATATGCAAAGAAATTCACAAAGATGGGACTCAAGGAGACAATGGGGATTAATTTCGATGGCTGGTCTTTCGACAATGTTGGGGGAGTCAATTTGAATAGAGTGTTCAAAGGGATTCGAAAGGCTTTGGGAATGGGGCCTTCTTCTTCTTCTGCTGCCAAAAGTAGCGAGCTTTGAGTGGGAAGAGCAATTTTTTTATTTTACCAGTTTTTTTTGTTTCATGTACATAGTAGACAAGTAGTAGTGGTTAGGTACTGCTCAAGCTCCGATAGTTGGAATTTTCACATATGGTGGTTGCGCACAAACAACATGATTTAATTGAACACGAATCATGCGGCATTTTGATCAATGGCAGAGACAATTTTCAACAAGCTCTCTGTGCAAGCTTTTGCCAACGCGCTGTTACTCCCTAGTACATCGGAACTATTCATCAAATTCACCAAAGATTCATTAATGGCAGATTTCAACTTTGTTTGATTGCATGTGTCTGCAAAGTAGGAAAGGAAAATGCTCCTTTCCTTTTTGCTCGCCCCTACTCGAACAATAAGTGATAAAATGCATTCAAAATTTCCTCCTGTATTTTTGTACCAGCAGATGGTCCAATGCAATTACTATTTGATAGAATGGAAGCAATGTTTAGCCAGTGCGGAATGATCCTCAGTAATGGCGCGCCTTTAATTAGTGACGACAGGATGAAGGCATAGATTGACCGGGTCTTCTCAGAGTGAGATCCATCTTCTGCGTTGCTTGTTCCTGACGAGTTGTCTCCTGTTATTCTCGGTGATATCAATGGAAGATACACTGATGGATCAACATATTTACCCATCAACTGTAGTACTTCTTCGAATCTTTCCACTGTAAGAAGGCTACTGTTTCCGTCTTTCGCCTGCTTCTGAACGCCAATGGCTTTTGCAAATAGATTGATGGAGTGTTGAAAATCTTTTGTTAGATGCTCTTCGCAATATACAACAAGTATCATCAATAGATCTAAAGATCGTTTGCGTGTTTCTTCCTTCCAACTGGATAACTCGCCCAGCACTGCTAAAAAGAATCTTGCTGTGTTAGCTCGAACATACTGCCTCGCTCCTAAACTTGGCCTGCGAGTGAATGGATTTGGCAAGCCACTGTTGTAGTCAATTGTGTCTTCCCCATCTACCCCAAGTTGACGCCTCTCAATAATTTCATCTGGGTGCTCGCGTTCATATTGCAATCCGCACTTTTCAATGCAACTCAAAGCTGTATTTTGAATGTTCTTGTTGCCATCACTAGCAAATGACAAGATATATGGCAAAAGGCGCTGCTGATGATCGTATCTATCTGGGAGACAGACCAAGAAATATGCAAGCATTTCGCAACAGCGTAGTCGGACACGTCGGTTTTTGTGCGAAGCCAACTCTGCCAGCGTATTCACTGACACGCCTGATTGCGAGTCATAAAATGCTGCAATTGGGAGGACCTATGCAGATTAATATTGGCACCATACAATATTAGACGCACACTTTCCAAAGAAACAGTTGACAAATATTGTCAAGAACAATGAAACCTTCGACATGTACTCACATTTTCTTCCCTGAAGCCAACTAGATCAGCTATGGCAGATGTTCCAGACCCCTTCACTTTTGCCTTATCTGGAACGCAAACGCTTGCTTCAAACAAGTCAATAGCTGCGATGACGACTCTAGTATTCCGATGCCTGCAATTGAGAATACTCGTCCGTGCTAATCCCGTTGCAAAATACTTGGCAGCTTGTTCCCAGCGGGGAACTCTTAACAATTGGACGAGTAGAGCTGATACCTCAATTTTTACCTCAGGAAAGGGATCTTTCAGACTCGTTTGCAACGCGAGGAGAATCTCCGAGTAATATGCATCCAAGACGATTCCTGCGTCTCTGCCTAAGATTCCACGAACGATGCAAGAGAATGCCCGGCACAATGACAGACGCAACTCTTCATTAGATTCGATGACTTGGAACGAGCCATTTTGATTGATTAGCCCATCTCTATCCTGTCTATCAGTTGCCCCACCTCTTTTGTAAAAGTCATGCATTTGGCTGTTTTGGACAAACACTTCCATATCCTTGTCATATGTACATGGCGGATAACGTGCTACAATTGCAGGAATCAAATAAGGGATATGTTTCCCAATGTCCAGCCCAACTAGCAGAAGAGATTGGATGCATTCCAGAGAAAGGCATCGGCATTTTTCATGCTTGTCGCCGATTAACCGGAAAAGAGGGCTTCCACAGGCTTCCAGTATTGCCTGAAGCTGGCTCTTTGTGTCAACAAAATCAATCATTTCTTCATTTTTAACTTTGTTATCTGGTTCGACATGCAAATCGTCACAATCCGAATGCGTTGAATTTGCCAAGTCCGAGACCAGAGGAAGGTTAGTATTCAATTTGATTTTATTCTCATCATACGGCGATGAAAAGTTTAGCTGTGGTGGCATAGGACAATGCATCAGCAGAGCATCCATCGTTTCCTTCAACATACACAACGACGAGACACGAGTTTTTACATCACTGCTGACAAGAGCACTTGCCAGCCGCTCAACTCTAAACAATTCGTTGGAATTTTGAAGTATCAGTGTATTCTCTTTCGCGTCGTCTTCATCGTCTGAATCTCCTAGCACTGGCTCAAATTGTTTTGTGACGTTCAAGTCACCTAAAATGTCAACGCAGGACTTGATGGAACTCTGTGGTTGGTCGCGATCGTTATTTTGAATGGAATCAGATTTACTTGCAGATTCTTCAAAGGAAAATGAATCTATATCGAATTTTTGATCGTTTCCTTGAATGGCGAATACCTTTTTATGTTTCATTTTGGCTTTAGGCTTTTTTGCATCAAAGTTTGTGGAGATCCCCACACCGGCAGAGGAAGACCCGCCTTCGCTTTTTAACGATTTCCATATCGCGTCAATGTCATCGGCATCTTTGAACATCGTGGTACAGCTTGCTGCATTCATTTCGTTGGCTGAGATCACGCTGAGATATGCCATTAAGATTATCGGTCTCCCTTTTCAAATTTAAAACTCTGGTTTCGGCGATATTTTTTTAGAAGGGCTACTAGCTAGGGGCTAGAAAACATTCAGCAATTCTGGCTATTAAATCTGTGTTTAAGAAGTTAGGACATATGTTGTTTCTTAGCAAGTGTGTGGCTCTATGTGCAAATTTTGACAACTAGCTTCGAATATTCAAGCAGATTTCACTTGAGCAAAAACAATCAGCATCACGTTGACATAGCATTTGTCAAGAATTAAGGGACACATTATAACTATATTCGTCTAACGCAGCATAATTGCGAGAACAATTCTCAACCAAATTCTCTAATCATTGCTTCTATGTATGTATCTTCAGAGCCAATGTCTTTGCCGCCATACAAACGATCCAATTCACCCTTTACAACAGATGACAAATCACAAATACTATTACACCGGAGGCAACAACTGAGGGAAGTGGTGCCAATGATGGTTCATCAGATGCCGAATTATTTTCAATACCGGACCAAGTAGAAGATGCCATGGATCTTTCAGGAAAGTGTCGGGAGGCAGGGGGCAGATACTCATAAAACGCCGAAAACCGCAGAATGCCAACGACAATGAATCCTCCAGTTCTTTTAGCGAAGGGTGTTCGCCATCGTCCCATAACTGAGAAACAAGCCCATTGTGATAAAAAGCCAAAAATTCGTTGTTCGTGCCACCACATGCAGCTTTAACGCAAAAGAAATAAGCCAAATCAATAGATGGTGGAGCCTTTCCAACATATTGAAAGTCGTACATTGAAACATGGGATCCATTGTTTCCGTCCGCTGACAAAAGCATGTTGATATCTTAGGCATTGCATTGGATCACGTTTTAACCTTTCATCAATGGCCCTCGCAGCACGTTTCAACCGTCCTTCCCAACCCCGCCGAGGCATGGAATCGTGTTCATCTGGTCGTGTATCAAGATGCCGGTAACTCCCGATGGGATGCAAGCCTCCAGTTTCAACCAGTTCATCAGCATTTTTTCCCCAGATCGCAGCATGAAGCGTTGCCAACCATCAAATAACAGCATATATTTCATTATCTGAGCCGAGTCCGCCAGTTGAACCCTCCAAACAAGACATGTAGATTGTAACTTCGTCAGTCTCGTCATTCCTTTTGACGTACTAGTAGGGCACTGGGATTTGAGAGATTGCGATCCGAGATGAGCTTTGACGCCACGTTTTGATAAAAATTACTTTCAACATGATAGCTGACCGCTTTTCGCCTATCACCAAAGCTTTGCCTGTTCTTTGGAGGGGGGAGAATTCGTTTTACAATAATATTGTACTTCCCGCTGATTGACACGTTGTATATGTATCCCATTCTTTTCCCAATCAACGCGAGGATCGGATCGAAGAGAAAATTGTAAATGAGTATGACGTTTGCAAACAAGAACAAAAAAACTATAGAGTTTTGCTGTAGCGGGGCTGCAGCCTGCCCCAACAAGAATAAGAGGCATCTGCCTGCGCATGGATATCCTGTTGCTGTTGCTGTTGTCCTGGTTTGTGTTTGTAGTACAGCGGTGGTGTGTGTACTAGCTGACGCCTCTGCCGCGGCGGCCAATAACGAACAACAACAAGTAAGAAGCTGATCCTCGTCCAATTCCTCCAATATCAAAAGTCGCACGTTATTTGCCAAAGTATCGGCGGGTCTGACTTCGACATGGTTTTCTTCTCATTGGGAGTGGATGGTGAATTCTCTGTTCGTGGTCGATCTGGATGCTGTTGTTGATGCTGTTGTTGATGATGTTATTGGTGGCGCTGACATTGTTGTTGCTGGCATGGCGAGAGACGACGACGACTTGACAAAATCAATAGATATATCCTATGGCGATGGACGCCGACGCTGACTCTGGAGGAATCTACTAACTTGCCAAGTTGCTGATATTCCGCAGTGAAGTTTGAATAAACAGATTATGATTGCATCAATGATTTCGTGGTTCATCAAACGACGCCCTCCCGCCCGTTTGAGACATGGGACGGATATGTTTTTGCTGCGTTTTTGACGCCACGGAATTCCTACTTAAAAATATGATGCAAAAAAAAATCATGTCACCGTGACTTTTACCGCTCTGGAAGATCCCAAACGGCCTGTAGACGTTCACGTAGGATTCAATATGAAATCTTACATATTTGGGATCTTCCTGGTGGGGAACAAACCAAGCGAACAACCTCGCTCGCCCTCTGCATTATTTTTTGAGGTACCATACCGATTCTCCGTGTCATCTTCACAATCTATCACGGTCAACTTCGCGACCTTTGATCAATCAAGGCGCTGCATCATCATATTATTATTTCGCCTTGCGTGATCCCATTATCCATCCTTGCCGTAGCTCTGGCTTGCCTCGCGAGGCCATACGATACCATTATATCATACTGCCTACTACAGTTCTTTCAACCTCACAAGAACAAAAAGAGTCGAGAGAAAGAAAATCCAAGGACATTGAGAACTATTGAGAATTCGTTGACAAATATATTGCGCAAGAGCATCTTCGGATACCAAGGTTTATTTTATCATGTCACGCTATCAAAATAATCCGTATTATGGAGGAAGATATGGGGAAGGAGGTCGCGATCATGGACGATACCAAAATAATAATAATAATAATCGCAGGGGAGACGACGAAAGAGGCAGCGGCTGGAATGAAAGGGGCGGACGTTGGGAAGATCATCGAGGGCACTACGGCGACAGAAACACAAGGGGCTATCATGGCAGGCACAATGACACGGGAAATAACAGCAGGGACAACAACCAATCTTACGATCATGGAAACAGCTTCAACTACAATCGCAGCAACGAACATCAAGAAAGAAAGAGAAAGTACTACAAGAGCGAAGAATCAACAAGTGATCATCCAGACGGCCATATCTTGAGTCTGAATGTTGAATCAAAGGAGATTACTCCATTGACACCAGAACAGGAAGAATTTAAAAAAATCCTTAAAGATCAGTACAGATTTCCTGAAGCGGTGGAGATGCTTCCACCGGAAGCATTCTTCCCGGATAGTTCGGGGTGGATTAAAAAAAAGAAACGGGCGGCGGAGAAGGCGGTTGATGCGGTTCGTAAGGAATATGACAAACTAAATGATCAAGAGGCGGAGAGTGATATTGAAAGTGATCCAGAGGATTGCATGACACCGCAACCGCACACGGGAGGAAATCATGACAAATTCGCCGGCGAACTTAATCGTGTAAAGGCCTTTATGGATAAAATTCCAACTTGCTACCCTTTCACCACAGGTATGCACACAAATTATGATTCCTTTCATTCTTGTCTCGGTTTGACCTCAACTGATACATTCAAAAATATTATGCTTACATTCTTTTGTAAATCATGCATACATTTCAGGTTTTGATATAATCGTTTTTACAACGGATAGAGATAAGGTGATATTTTTTATGGTGTCATATATATATATTATTTGTTGCATTTATTCAGTCTATCGGCATGGCTCACATTTGACCCGTTTCATAATTATTTAGGCCTGCTATTGCCCATGCAGCGGTTTCTTTCAAAAGTGGCGCAAGCAAGTCGGGTTGGATAAAGTGGTAGACCAAGTGTGTGACTTTCAGACTGCTGTACTGCCAATCCAGCTGATGGCACACTTGAAAGATGTGGGGGGTATGAAAGAGGAAAAGAAGGAAATGAAGCCAATGAGTTGCCCTTTTCACTATGCACTTCGCGTTTACTTAGAAGATCTCTATTCAGATTTCAGGGGTGGAGTTGGACACAAAGCGCTCTATCAAATTAATGATGGCAACTACAGAAAAGCTGCTGCGGCCGAGATGGCAATGTTACAGAGGGAAATTCTTGCAGGACGAAAGGTCATTGCGGAACATGTGGAGAAGATGAAACAGATGGAAATTAGGGATAAAGAGCGCGAGAATAAGATGAAACAGCTTGAAAAAATCAATTCAGGCATGTATGCAAAGATAACGGCATTGAATGAAGATAGAAAGGCTTTCGGAATCGAGAAGAAAGAGCAAGCATCAAAACTAACGTATGACCAGCTGAACCGCCACTCTAAGCAATGGGAAATGATAATTCGTGGGACAAAAAGTGGGTATGCCAAGAAAGATAAGCTCAAAGTGACTGTGGACGGCAGTTGGGATAAATCAATGGCATGCGATATCCAAGAAGTGCTTAGCAGGGCGTTACATAGTAATAAGAAAACACATATACGGGGTGCTTTGTTTGAAAAGTGCGCTTCAAGACCTGAGCACATTTTATTAGACTGGGATGTTGTCTTCGAAAACAAACTATTGATAGGCCAAGGTAAGAAACAGGAACACAATTGATTCGAGGACAAGTTCTAAAGCAAATCTCATTTTCCTCCATCTTTTTTGTTAGCTAAAAGGGACTTGACAGCAAAAGACGAGGGTGGGCCTAGCCGTCAGTTCATGACTGAGTGCTGGAAACAGCTCAGTGGGTTACAAGTGCCTATTCTGAAAAAGGGTGCTGTGAGGCTTTTTGAAGACTCTCCAAGTGGTGTTGTTCCCTTGACAGATGAAAAATTGAAGTCGGAAGTGAAAGAGATCTTGAAGAGGAAGAGTGAATGCAAACCTCATGAATTCCCGGAACCTGAGGTTGAAAACTTTATTGAAGATGCAAAGATGCTTTATTTTGCTGTCGGAAGGATTATTCTTCATTCTATGATGAGTGGGATTACAGTTGCAAGCCCAGCAATGATACCACTTTACCAAAACTGTAAGTAAATTCATTATTCCTCGCCATTTAAAAAATATCCGATTTTTTACATGCCTCGTGCTAAGATCAACCTTAACATGTTTTCAGNATTCCTCGCCATTTAAAAAATATCCGATTTTTTACATGCCTCGTGCTAAGATCAAGCTTAACATGTTTTCAGTTCTATTGAGAGGGTGCAAACCAGGTGACTCTGATTATGACAAGGATGATATCCTGAAACACATTGATGGGATTATTTCCAACGCAGAAAAAGCTTTATCTGCAATGATTGGAGACGAGTATGATACTACTAACGGAAGCACAGTAATTCTGGACAAAGAAACCTTTTTTACTGAATTAGTCCCAGACCAATGCATCAACTCCAGAAGAATTGCACTTGACGCCCTTTCAAATGGTTTGACTCTTAAGAACAGTGACAATGAAGTTATTTTTGACCCGAAGGATTTTTTTGGTGCAATGCCTCTGGAAGTTGCGCAGAAGCTGCTTTTTTCTCGCCCCACTCTCACTGCGGAAGATGTGATTGGAGCTCTTGCTCCGAAGTTTGACGAGGGAGTTGAACAATGGGATGGGGACCCTGCTGATAGATTAGATCATAAGAGAGAACAAGAACTCTTTTATGAACAAACGTTCAAACCTTTTCTTCGTAAAAAGGGAGAAAATGAAAAAGAGGATGACGTGGGATCTAGTTTTCTGACCAGATTTGTTGAATGCTGTACCGGTTTAAATTATTTGCCATTTGTGGATGGGAAGCCTGGGAATGCAATAACTGTTGAGTTCAATTATACTGAGCCTGAGCCGGGTGCGCATCCCAAATTTTGGACTTGTAACAAAGTGATAGTATTCCCCGGCTATCTTTACGACGGCAACAATGAGGTTTTTGAAGAGAAAATGGAACAAGCTATAGAATTGAGCTATGGACAATTTGATATGAACTAGGTTTGAAGAAGTTTGAAACAATGTGTAAAGATAATTCACTGATTACTTGAATATTGTCAGCTTAAGTTCACTGCACCAGCAATATTGTAAACTTCGATACTTGTTGTGTCATCAATACAACCATAGTAATCCGATTTCAATCAATAAATCTGGCAGTCAACCTAACCCGAGGCACGATGAAAAAAAAATACAAACTCAGGGTGAAAACTCAAGTCAGCCATGGCTATGGAATAGTTGATATATTTCCAATGGACGTACTTCGAGATACTTCACCTGATTGAGAATGATTGAGATGATACATCAGTTGATATCTTGGATAGAGAATTCTTCAAAAATAAGCAAAAACAATATTTCCACCAATGAAATCAGTCAGTAAAATTCAAAAGCCATTACAAATAAACTGCACAATGACATGGTTATAACCAAATTTATTTTATCCCCCGGCATCACCTAGTATTTTTAAGATGTTCTGAGAGCGTGGTATTAGGAATAGGAGTTAACTGAGTAATCCATGTTGCTTTCAATGAATGAGAAGAGGACACAGGTTGATATTGATCACTATGATCCACAGTATTGAAATTTTGAAAAAAAAAATGCGCTGGTGAGGTAACAGAATTTGATCCTTGCCAGCGAGAATTGGTCCTATTTGATGGCGTTAAACACTTCAATCAATTAAGGTACTCGTCTTGATCTCCGTAGTTATCAAATGATTAAGAGAGCATATGATATGAGTGTCTATCAGTTAAGAAGTGATGGGTTGTGATGAATACTGTTTCATGAAAGTTGTTTGTTCAGATTGTGAGTTAGCTTAGTTAATCTAGAGTTTCAAATATTGATCAGTCTGGTTCTTATTGTGGGCACGAGCTCACAATATTATTTAGTATTCAGCGAGAGCTCGTGATATAATCACACCTCTATTTCAGATGAAACAGTGGAGCAAAATGCCGATCAACCTGATGATACAGAAACAGCACGCGGCGAAACAACTGAAAACAAGCAGGAAGCAGGAGCAAGAAGCTCCTCAAATGGAGGACACAGAAACAACTGCCGATGATACCACTGGCGATGAGGAAGAGCAAGTTGTCGCCAAAGCAGAAGATATCACATAAACAGCATCCTACGCCGATAGTACTCAGCAACAGGAGCAAGGTCTTCACCTCTGCGTTGTGTCATGCCATCATATTGTAATATTGCTATTGGAGATTGTGATAATCGATCATGTGGATCCTGTTGCCAATTGTGTCGCGGGTACAGCTGCAGCTGCCATTTTATATGAACCAGATAAGTTGCGAAAAAACTCACCAGAAGAAAATATATTCACATTTTCTACCAATTGGCATAACTTGGCAACTCACTCGTAACACCCTGTATTTCGTGAATAATAATATGACTAAACGATCAAACAAATCAGCAATTGGTACACATGCCTCTTAACGAGTACAATTCATTCGCAAAATTATTACAACCAGTCAAAGACAAACCAACAAAAAAGATTATCTTTGCACGCTACAAGTTTTGTTATGCCAGTGCTTTTGAAATAACTGTTATTGAGTCTTGTGCACGAAGTATTACTCTGATTGTAAATGTTTTTAATGATTACAATGCGGAATAGTGAACAAAATTAATCACTGATATTAGCCTACATACTTTATGATTTGGTGCTCTGTGACAAAGGAAGACTATTTAGTATCTACTTCCATGCAATTATTGTGCTGATAGAAAGAGATAAACCAAACGAAATATTGAAAAAAAACGGGAACAAAACCACGACATTAAGGAAGTTCACTGCACATTTCCAGCAAATATTGAGGGACGTGTTCATGCAATGCTGAAATTGGCAAGTTACTCAAGTCACAAAACTGATTGATAAATATGATGCTGTTCTTCAAATCCGCTGCTAGACGTGATACTTCCTCTTTCTTTCCTTGTCTTCTCTCAGCAAATGTTTGGATTGAAACTCTTATAAATTGGCCAGCATAAGCTAAAAAGCTTTTGGCGTACGACGGATGGAACTGCTTCAACAACGTGCAAATACCAGCGACTACTGGCCAGCCGTCTATAGGATAACTTCCTTTCACTTTGGCAAGCGACCCGAACTTTTGGTCATAAGTTAGTTTTGGAACATAAAACAGAACAAAGAACAGCAAAAGAACGGGTAAACCCTCCAAAGGATCTGTTGCCATGAACACCGAATCCAAGGGGTCCCCATTCCCAACTGCAACTGCCAAGTCACAAAGCTTCTTCTTGCTCTCAGGATCATCTTTGAAAAATTCCTGCGAGCTCAGCACAGAAGCATTAGTGATTGCTACTGATTGCTGAAGTAGCTTAGCATCTACTCTAGAACACCTTTGCAGCTCAAAACGAATCATTCGCCGAAGAAGTTGGGCTTGCCCAACTCGCCGAAAACATGTCAGCATAGGAAGCATAAGCATTTCTGTCTTCTTTGCGCCAGACGCATAAGTAGACACGGCATTTGGAGGGGTCTTCCATTCAGGGTAGAGCTTTAATCAAAAGAGCAATGCACAAGTCAGACACTTCGTGGTTAAATCAATGCAACAAATTGCGCAACACAGCTTACCTCGTCTCGTAGCTGCTCGAGGAGAACAGCTTGCTTTGATACATTACTTCTGAAAAACTTCACAAACCGATGAAGCTCATGAAGTATTCTGTAGCACAGCAGGCGGTCGACTCCAGTTAGTCCATAAACACCAATAGACCGGCGGAGGCCAGACATAGTTTTCAACCCACAAACTTCGAATCGGCCATTCATGAACCAACCGCTCCTTTCTAGCGAGAACGTTGTGAAATGTGTGTCTGTAATTTTTAACAGCATTGACACCACTCTACCCATGAAATTAATACACGTCGGTTCGTTCTGGGTTCTAGGAAACCGAGGTATCGGGATGATTTTAGATTGAAACTTTGAATCTGAATCAAGTACTTTCTTCAGCAAGTACTTATTCACTTCTTGCTCCACGTTGTAACTGATGATTCTAGACAACTCCTCGTGCCATATCTTTAGACTATTAATACAAGCAAAATCTTCCACACACTCCAAAGCGCCCTGGAATCCTTCTAACCGACTGGACAATGAGGAAAGGGACCTCATTGCTGACGCATGGTGTTTTGTCATTGATACTGTTGTCTCCGAATCGGCGGAAAAATCAAACTGTAGTAGATTATTCATTAGTTCCGAGATGTGCTGCACCATCTCTTTCCTTAAGCCATCCTCTAATAGTTTGCGCGGATTTACTTCCACTCCTCCGATGAAAGAATTTTCCATTGCAAGAATACCTGGATCAAAAAGAGTAAATGCAGTTGAGTTGTGAGGCAATCATCAAATAGTAGCGCAATTGTAATAAGAACACCTCATGCTGAACATGCTATCCTTACCGTCAGCAAAAATTGATATTTCATGTGCCATCATGGCAAGCTTATAACGTTCCCTAGAGTGATAAAAATGAATTCAATCAATAAGTTTTGAAGCTGATACTAGGCAATTGACCGAATACACATGTCAACTTACCCCAGCTGTGCAAAAGCGATCAACTTATCTCCTTCAACCTTTGGCGGAAGACGTAGCAATCGTCGCTCGATAATGTCACTCATCTGAACCAGTATTGCGAACACAGAAACCGGAACAATCTCAAGTACATTTCGCACAAAAGAAACAAGCTGAGAAGAGTAATAGTCTGTGACTTTAGTCACTTCTGGCGAACTGACTTGCTTCAATCTTTCCACTGGGCCATCGAGCGAGCTAGATAATTTCAAGAAGAATCCCTGAAGAAGTGACACATTTGATGGATCTTTAGTGACCCGGGAGTGGATAATGCCAACATATGACTTCATGCTTTCAATTCCGTAAGACATGTCCGAAATCCAACGAATATCTGAACAAATATCTTCATTTATACCAACAGCTCTTGCCATTTGAAGCAACAGAGCACGAGCATCGTGAAGGAATGATTTAACCTGAACATCCCTATCAATCAAATCATACTGTTCCACATCTTCCAACGCCTGCACACAGAGCTGGATTTTTCTGCCCGTAACAGTAAAATGATCTCCACTTTCGTATTCCAGGTCTCGGATCTCCCCTGCCATGCTTCCAAACCATTTCATTAAACCATCATGTCGGGAAACTCGGGCAAGCGTTTGATCTCCCTTGAAATACTGAGCTAATTCACTCATCATTTGGCTGGCTTTGCCACGACAACTGATCCAAATCTTTTCCTTCTTTCGAAGGAGCTGGTGAAAGATGTCTTTCAGCTGCATTTCAAGTTGAGACGACAACAGGAGCAGCGAGACCACATGTGTATCATTGACAGCAAACTCTCCTTCCAATTTGGGATCCGGTGTCACGTGCTGAGCTGTGATGCACACAATATCATGATAGACTGAATTGGATGTCCTTCGATGAAGAATACGCCACCTCGCGGCAACATTGCAACGCCTCAAACAATTGAGCAAATCGTGTCTGTTGTCCAACACAAAGCTGTCTGTCAAGATGCCCATCGTCAAATATGCCCGCAGCTCTGCCATGCATTGACCAATTAACTTGGCATTGGCAATATGCAACCGTTTTACATTGTCAGACTTCAGCACATTATCCAACGCTGATTTCGCGGCGGAAAACCGCGCCCACTCCAAACTCAAATCTGCCGTCATGCCAGCATAAATGTGAATGACCCAATTGTCATGAAAGTATTTGTCAACTATTTCGCGCAACTTCCCAGGCTCATCCCTCAAAACAATGGGATCAAAAAATAGAATGACGTACAGCATGGAAGCCTGACGCGAAAGTCGCGTCGATCTATGGTCGATGTTGGGAAACACCGACGACTGCTGATAAATATCATCGGATGTCAATGATCCAACAATATTCCTTATCAAATCTACGGGCAATGGATAACGACTGAATAATTTGTCTTCATCCATGGGATACTTGTGCGATTGATTCTTTGAGAAACAAGCGGAGGTTGTTGATTTTGGAGGATGGATGCCAGTGGATTTGCATAACTTGCAAATGACATCGATTCGAGAAATATCACCATCTCTGCCACAGAAACGAAAGTAAGAAATGATAAGTCGTTCTCGAACGGGCCCCTATCATTATCATCAAACACCATGTTGAGAATGAAAGCTGTGTAAGTAAGTCTGATGATTTTGCTTTATAAAATAACAAAAAGGGACATTACGAACCCCCATGCGCAGCATCAAGAGCAACTGCACTTACCGGCAACAATCTCTCCATGAGAATCAACATCACTCCATACAACCAAACAGCCTCACAAAGCAAAGCCCGTCCCTCCAAATCCAGCAATAAACTTTCCACCGTATATTGAATGAAGAAGCCTTTGGTTAAATCATCGGAAAATCGATTCAAATCCACTTGATATTCATAGATGGAATAAAAGAGAGCGTAATATTGTTCAATAGACGCCTTATGATTGACTGCAAATTCCCGCTCTAGGTCGGCAATATTTTCGGGGGGTTCATTAGCAGCATCTGCTGCTTGCGCCGTCTGACCATCCTTAGCAGTCTCCCCTTTGGATGGGGGAAGCGAAAGACTTGCCTCCCATTCTTCGGGGTTGTGAAGATAGGAAAAATCAAATAAAAATGGGATATATTTTTTGACATCGTCCGTGTCCCCACCACCAGACGAAGACGTCTCCTCGTTATTTTGATTATCCACCCCATGGCTGGATCTTGCAGAGGTCTGTCCAAAAATATTTAAAAATCCTTCTGATTTATTAGCAGAAGTACCGGCACCTCCTTTTCCCGCTCCTTGTGCAGACCCTCCCTTGCCGGAGCTCAATTCCGCAGCCGCAAGAAAAGCCGGTGGGACTTGCTCGGATAAGATTCGAATATTGGCCAATATGGAGTGAGCTCTTCCGACTAGCTCGAGCAGGGTTTGGCCGCATAAATTATCGTGTGACAAAAACGGGCTGGTGGCAGTCGTACTAGTAGTGGCAGTGGTACCCGAGGTAGTTTGATCGCCAACACCGGCACGACTGCTACTTGATTCGGATGGTTGGGATGACGACATGGCGATGGTTCTGTTGGTAAGAGTGGATTGTTAGGGATCCTGTCCAGCTCTCAGTTTGGGTGCGGATATCGTTTCGCCTTAAGCTCTCTCTCTCTAGAGTATAGCTGATTTCAGACCGCCATGGTTGGCAACTGTTAGCAATAATATGAACCTCCTACTACGACCTCGCTCGCTCTGCGATCTGCGAAGCAGAAATTACTTATTTTTACGTCGGAATTACATTTGGAGGATACTACAATTGTATGAATCCAGTATTAAAACTATTTCATATCCTAAACACCTTTTGAACGGCAAAGGCGAGTCAACAAAGCAGTAATGTTCCGACAAATAATACCTAAAATTTACAAACTTTACAGGAGAGATATTTTTCCTGATACTAATAACTCATATTGTGATAGTGTCTAAAATTAACAATGATATCATGAATACTTTAATTTAGATTTTAAAAACATTTCAAGAACTCTAATTGTCAAATGGAAAATTGCTTGTGCACAGATTCAACATTATTTTTTCTTGCAGAAGATTCCAAACCTATCATTGATGTAAATGGATCCCTGTCACTAACTACATAATCTACTACCTAGGTAGTTAGTCACCCAAGGGGTATCAAGGCAAGTGACCACTAGAGTTATCATAGATAGTACCTACAGTACTATACTAACACCCTCCCACACTACTTGATGCATAGAGTAAAATGATTGCATCACGTGGAGAACAAACGAGGATGTGTATGGCATCGATGTCAATGATAACAAATAGTAGTCCAAAATTTGATGAAGAATAAAATCCAAAAGAAAAGGAAAATCTTAAAAAAAGGGAGATAAGAACTCCGAAGAAAAATAGAAACCGATGGTAGCAACAATCTCAAAGGTCAAAGATTGTCGAGTGAGGAAATGATTCCGACCTCTTGTAAAACAACAACAAAAAGAATTGAACCCTCCCATATTTTGTAGAATTCCAAAAAGTAATAAATCCAATAAGCTTCTTCTGCGCCAATTCTGCGCCAAAAGAATATTGAATGCATTACAAAATAAAAATACCAAATTAATAGAAATTGAATTCCCTCCCATAATGTCAACGGGCAACATTATGCAGAAATTCAAACCAAAAGTAAAGATCCCAATACACTTTCATCTGCGCATATTAGGCCCTCTCAGCAGTGACTGTAGCCTAGTTGTGTGTCTTCATGTGGCGGGTTGGAGATGGTCAAGTGCCATCTTTGCCATGTTGAATACTTTTTGTGCTGCTTGCGCTGTTGGGAACAGGAGTTGGTGATGTGCTGATGAAATGCACTCTGTCAATTCGATGGCACTTTATCGGGCTTGGGTGGCAACAAAGAATGATCGATGGGCCGAGGTATTGTCTTGTTGATTGATGAAGGTCTGTACTTGCGGCTTGAGCGACGATAGCATATGGTTGTATAAGACATTAAACCAATGAACTTGCAACTTTCTAAGGTTGCTTCATTCCCAATTGGTGCATACCGCTTGACCACAAAATGACGAAGGAGGGTGGCATCCTCAAATTTAGTTTTCCAAGTTTGTGGATTGCAGTGTCAATCTTAGTCGGGAATGTCCTTGCGTCCCACGTCCAAAAATCTGCAAAAAGGATGGACACAAG
>JALLAR010000288.1:0-17771 GCA_036939335.1 Conticribra guillardii
CAAATATACAGTCTCTGCCAAGGAACCGACCAGCCTTCTTGTCACCTGGCGATGGGGATTTATTCCCGCATTCGCGTGATAACACGGACAGTTCCGCTTCTTCCTGTGTTCACGATACAACTTTTACAGTACTACCTACTATCCAACACCAAACAATTGACAATATTTCTCCTACTGGTGTCACTGAGAACAATATTTCCAATGATTGTCCTCATGAATCAAATTCGTGCGTTCCCATAGACTTGTCAAATCGAAAGAAAGGACGCCATGACGAACCGATCGTTCCATCATGTTTCTTTTTTGGAACTTGGATACGCCCCAATACTTATCCTACTGTCGTTCCGAACAATGCAAATAATTAGTCATCTGCCATTTTGAACAAAATAAAATGGTTCAAGCGACAAATAATGTTTGGATTTAAATTTAATGAAACACGGATGTCCTCTAATAAAACTGTTCACGATGACACCCAGCCATCATACACAACAAGGTCTTCTGCAGTTCAAGATGACGACATAATGGTTGATGTAGATGATGCTGTCAACATGAACACAACCGATCAACGGCGTCTCTCGCGATATACAATTGAGGACTTACTTACATTGTTAGCATCAACAAAGCTTCTTCTCATGGTTGACTCAAAATCTACAACATTCAACAGCAGCAATGTCGCATCAGACGTTGATGCCATCCAAGGTAATGGTATTGTTCAGATTTCCAGACAAACATACTATCGGCTACAATGTATTGTTTTGAATGATTCCTTTCATTTCAAAGTATTACATGGCAAAAAAATCTGTCGAAAAAGGATATCTACAACCTAAATGTTGGAATGATATTGTGAATAATTCACTTGACATCATGTTCTTCAGGCCACATATCTTTACTTCTTTCATAAATGAGGTCATTGGTGACATGCTTTCATCGATGGCATTGTTGAACTCATACTTTTATGCTCTCCTCCAAATTCAAATCCGAGAGCATCAGAAGGCATTGTCAAACATGATCCATATTCCTATTGGTTTCAATGACAGCAAAGGAGAACATAAAAAGCTATTTGATGAGTGGGACAACACGTGTCGTGATGCACTCCTTCGCGTGTTTGCTGGGTGGAACGACTGCTACTCACTACCTCTTGTCATCATGTGAAAAGCAAAATTGGTGTTCAAAACCTTCTGGTCTGTGTTGGCGGACTTGCGTAGGGTGCGACCAAATCAGAAAGAAGAGAAGGAGGAACGGACACCACAAAGGGAACAGCAGGTTCTGTTTGAAATATTTACATTAGCACGTATTGCTAATCCAAAACGCATGAAGCACTGGGCAGCAATAAATTCTATTGCAAATTTTGGGTGGGGTGATGGTGCATCAGCTTCTAACGCAATGTCATATTTTGGAGCAACTGTATCTGTGGCTACAAGAAATTGACTTCTGTTCAATCTTACTAAGGATCTACTCTCTGCTCAGAAGTCTATGTTACAAAACTGCAGTGCCATTGTTTTCTGTTACGATAATTATCAGCGAGGACAACATTTGAAGTTTCAACCACATGGAGGGCATTCTTCATCGTTTTTGAAGGGAACACACGAGATTGCACATAAGGCTATTCTTTGGGGAGACACGACCTACGATGACAAATTTGTTCCATTGACACATAAACACAACCAACCATATCCATCGCCCCATCACATGTATCCATACGAAAGATTGAATGAATTTGAGTATGGTGATTTCGAAGGTAACACGAAAAAAATTGGAGCATAACATGCATTATACTGGTCCGCCAACCGCCGCCGACGATTTCTTGACTATCATTGACCAGGTTTATGTTTCAAGTATTGATCCTGTTCCAGAAGAACAGGACAATGATGATCCAATTTTAGACTCAAATGATGATGCTGTAGATGAAGACGGACTTTTGGGTGAATTGCGTCAATTCAAACAATCTGAACAATTTGCTACCAAAAAGGAAAAAAATAAAACTTCATCCTTTACTTACAACTGATGTGTGGCAAACTGGACGAGAGAGTTTTGAGAAACCTGATATCCTGGGTAAAAGAAAGGCGCGCCAAGATAGATTGCAATGAAAAGTAAGGGTGCAGACTTGTCTTGTGGAAAATATACAACAAATGAAAAATCAAACAAGTTACAGTGAAATTGGAGTCGAACGAGAGGGTACTATAAAATGGAGACAAATCAGAACGAGAACACTTGAAGAAAGTATTATCTAATGAAATAAATATTTTATTATTAGTCCAAAATTAGAATATTCTGTTTATTGTTCTTATACAACTTGCGCTCCGTTCCCTGAGGAAAACAAGATATGCCGATCCAAGAATAAGAATCAATCTCGTAACAATAAACATCATTTTCTAATCTATTCAACACTCAATACAATTCACCTTATCATTCTTCCCAAATAATGATCCGTGCAGCAATTAACGAAAGGAACAAGGACTCAACATTGTACTTTTGAATTCTATTCTTGTCAAATATTTCAATTTTCCAACATTCTTCTGTCCAAAGCAAATCTATTAATTCATCACCACCTATCATCATTGGGAATGCATCTGAGAATTTGCGGCTTCTCAAGAAACGGATGACACTTTCCTTAAAAACATTGGAGAAGTACTTTTTGTAAGAACCTGTGCACACATAACAGGAATCTTTACATGGGGTTACATCATTGTGACTTGAGTCAAGCGACCCACTAGATAGAAAGAGTTCAGCTCTTGCATGTTGATAGCCATAGTCCAGGCAGAAGAATCTCAATGAGCTGGTCCTCCTGTGCTATCTTATGATCGTGTTTCTTTATTGGATTTCTTCTTTGAACATGTTTTGGATGGTAACTGAAACGCACAATTGACACCATCTATGTTGTTCATGCTGTCGTCATTTTGCAAACCCGGTGAAATTAGGATTTGTTTGAGAATCATAACTAATGACATAAGATCTGCAACCACTCGACACAAACCACGATGATCAGCAACACGACATGCCCTCCCTCGTTCTTGGAAGTACATGATAAGGTGTGGAGGGAATCCTTTCCTTAGAACCACTAGAACACAATGATTGTCTATACCCATGTTACCAGCTGATGTAGCGAGCAATATTCTCACAGATAAAAATTCGATCGCAACTTGGGCACAAAAAATTCTAATGAACCAGAATTTTTCTTCTTTGTCCTGATTACCATGGACATGAAGCACATCAACAAAAAAATCACAAGAGTTGTCATTCAATTTCTCTTCTATCATTTTTACCATTTTATGAGACGATGAACGAAAATTAGTGAACATACAGACACAAGCCGTTGGAGAATTCAACAGAGTATGAACTACACCACATGGAAAACCAAATTTGGAAATATCAGATGAAGTATCAAATTCCATCATTATGTTCCATTGTTGAAATGATACTACGTCTGCCCAAAGTTGTCTGGAAGAATTAAAGTCTATGGTCGTAAGAAGAGCTAAGGATGTGAAATAGGCTTCAGTCATTGTCGCAGGCATGGCTAGGATGTAAGGATGGTAAGCTCCAGCAGTAGTTACAAATATGAGTGAAAAGAAAATATCACGAAGCATCCAAATGCATTTGCGAAAACTTGAATGCTGGACATACAAGTGAACTTCGTCAATCGCAATTCCCTTCAGTCTCTGTTGCTCGTTATAGCTTTGATCAAAGATTCTCTGAATACTTTGGTCCTGGCAATATATTGTGGCAAGCAGAATAAGAAGATAGTCGATGAAGTGTCTTGTGGTAGTTTTTCAAGTCATTCTAAAATGGTGTTGTGTTTGTTTGATCCCTTTTTGATTTCGTCCATATGATGTGCTTCGACAGTTCCATATTGTTGATTGGCATTTCTTGTTTTGTTAAGGGAATCTGCGGTAAGCAAGAGCAGGGGTAAAATGACTAACCATATTCCTCGAACCAACATTGCAGTCATTCAAAGGATATGACTTTTTCCCGCACCCGTGCTTTCAACAAGCAACAACTTCTTTTCACAGCAGGTATTGAATATTATCATAATGATGGTGGTGATTTGAAATAAACACAAAGGAAGAATGCCCCAAACACAACGCGAAGTGGATACTATTGCGTCCTCTTTGGTGGCATTTTCATCTAAATCGTCATCATCTATGACATGGGGACAACTTTCATCCATAATGGTGTCATAGTTGTTATCATCATCACCAAAGAAATCATCCAACTCCACTAGTTCCGCTTTGTGATCTTTGTCGTCTGTGGATTTGGACTCACAATCGGGAGTGGGCATACGTTCGGTGACAGTCTCAGCGGCTGCAGTAGCTATGCGCAAACGGATCATTGTAAGACTGTCTCTCTTCAACCTCATTTTTTGCACCTCTCTTGCTGCTTCGTAGTGCAGACGTGTCTGCTCTACCATGATGATCAAAGTTGAGATGGTGTAGGCGGTGACAGAGATAGGGTACATTGCTGACGTTGTGGGAGCATTGGCAACTGGGGTGCCGTCAATAGAGGCATCGTCGCAAGTGACTGCCATGATGTTGGTAGGGATATTACTATTTTGTTGGACGGGAACAAATTTTTTGGTTGTGCTCTTTTTGTTTTTTTGGTTGTTTTGTGGCGTATTTTTTTTTGGCGGGAACCAAAATTCTGCACAAAAGTTCCACGTGTAGTTTTTTAGGTTCCACGTCATTTAGTAAAAAATCTCTAACAAAAATAGGGATTCCTTGTAAATATCGGATGAGATCTTAGTGGTTGTAGACAACTACAAAAAACCAGGCTACATACCGAGAACTATAGGGTGGATGAGTGGGTCTCATAGCACGGCTCATACATAGCATATGGTAAATGAAAATACGTCATACTGACATAGGGAATATATAACACACAATCTTTGTTGTCATGCTGACATCATGCCTAAGTCTGGATTTCGTTCAGCCAATGTGAATATTATGGCTGTATCTTGTGACGTCAGTGTTTTACATGTAGGAATTGTGTGAAAAAGGGCTACCTAGGTGCTAGTAATTACTGCTTGGAATTCAGTTGACGAGTTGGTATGGTGCCATTATCTTTGCCATCGAGTGAAACTTCACTTGCTATTTGTTACATGATACATGAGATTCAATGGACATTGGGAGACTATTGTGTGTTTCTAAATAATGTTTCATGTGCATAAACAAATATATTACTGATACTGAAGTGGAGTTTTTACTGCTTGCTTGTTTTATGAAATTGGCACACTTTAATGTTATTTCTAAATTTACTTCCAAATAAGTAAGAACAACTTGTACACATTTAAACCACAAGAAAAGGTTAAACCTATTTGTGTGAAATCAGTTATTACAATATTAATCTTAATTCTGAAATCCATCTTCTAGCAATACCCCACTGTAGAATTATGTTTATACAATATACTAAATAATATACTATAGGTTTGGCGTATGGGCATGTGTTTTCATTTTTTTGGAGCATTAAATAAAGTATAAGATTTTGGTCTATGGACAGTGTGGAACAGAACAAGAGGCACCAAAAGAATAGGGTGTGCAAGATTCCGTAAACAGTGTGGCAAAGGAATCTCGAATATTACAATTACGGCCATATTCTAATGAGACAAATAATGGCAACAAGAGGAAAGTTGATGGATACAAATCACATACAAAGACTTATTATTTATTTATGCTGGATTGCTTATTTAAAAAAGGTAATGTTACTCTTGAAGGGAAGGATGATGTGAAATTATGTAGCACAAATCATTGCGGCTGCCGCTATCTGGTTTCATCTTCAACTGTCGGAAAAGGAGCTTTCACGAGCCGATGTTTCTTCGGCCCACCTTGCAATCAACTTCTCCATTTTATCAGTCTTCTGAGAACAATTCTCAAGTTCCCTGAAGAGATGTGTTCTTACGGAAGTATTTTTTATACATCCTGGATCCACCCCAGCCTCTGGACGGTCCGTTAGGTATTGAGCCAGTATCAAACTACTGCGGCTCTCCTGAAAGATTGCCGTGAGGAATGTTTTCATGCATACGCCAATTTTGTCAAGAAATGCCTTGTCCTCGTCTGCTGATGTTTTAAAGACAGAGGAAGTAACACGAATAATTGATGCAATCACATCATTGAAAATAGCGCTATCTCGCAACGAGAGTAGTGTTGACATAAACATTGTAATCATGACTTCTTCGGCAGAGTTCAGATCAATGTTTTTAATGCATAATAGCACTTCGTTGAACAAAGTGGAATCCCTACCGTTCTTTAAACAAACTAACGAAACTCGAAAGAAGACAGGTAAAAGTGCCTTTTTCACTGCCTTGTCTGAACATTTTAGAACATGGCACCACTTCGAAACTTGATCCGAGAGGATGGCATCTCCTACATAACGGACAGATAACCATTCTGCAAAGATGCAAAGCACAGAGCTAATAGTAGTGATCGCAGCTGCTCGTGTAGAATCGAATTTGGATCTCTCTTGATAGACATTAAATGATGCCTCTTGGGATGCAAATGTTGAATCGCTGAGTCGGCAATTTATGGGAGAAGAGTTACGAATCATTTTACGTTTCGGAGGACCACTGGCTAAGGGAGAGCATATGGACCCTGTGCCAGATATGATAGACAGGTCTAGATCTCGGAGTGCATTGTCTTGATCTGCCAGCTTAACTAATGATGGCACAATTGAGTTGGTAATCCAACTAATTAGCGATCTTGCTTCAGATGGCAAACCCATAGGTATTTCTTCTTTCATAGCCTCTTTATGTATAAGAAGTCGTCCATAGCATTCTAGCGATATGCCAATGTTTCTAATCATGTCAATACTAGCTTCAGGTTCTGCAGCCTATTAGGAAACATAAATGCAGTACAAAAAGGTAAGTTGTCATGAAGGATGGTTGTATTTGCTGAGCTTTCCTTTGGCAAAATCATCACTTACAATCCTGGGCCTCAGAATTTTCTCAGCTGCATGCTGTGCCTTTTGCAATGCATGTTCGATAGTTCTATATGCAGTTTCTGATTTCAAAATGGATTCCCTTGCCGACACAGAAGCCGGGAAGGAACCTTTCAATATGTGACCAAGAATATTAAGGCATACATCGATATTAAGTTTTTGCATAGACTTTGTAGAGCTGTTGTCAATGATTTTTTTTGTGCGTTGCTTCCGCTTCTTAGATACCTCTGATTCTTGTGTGTACTCAGTATTCTGTCCGTGGTTACCGCTTTCAAAATGTTGTGTTATTGATGATGCCAGACAACATGCAACATCTTCCGTCATGCCCCACGCACATAGTAGGGCAACATTCGGACTGAAATTCATGTTTGATCGCTTCTCCATGGGCATCTCGTTCGATGATGCAAGATCATTCAAAATCCGAGAGCGCAATCCTTCAATGCTTGCCTCCTCCATTTTTCCGGCGCAGTTCAAAATGGCAACACATGCACGGAAACAGTCACCCAATTTCGTTTCTTCGAAATCGCCACCACTGCCTACAAACTTTGACTCGAAATGACCATACACTTCAGTGAGCACGTTGCCAGAAAATACATCCATGAGCATTTCTTCGGCGCTTTCGTTCTGTGTGTGTCCCAGATCGCTTTCAATCTAATGGATAGAAGTCATGTGGAAAGATCGAGTTGTTAGAGAAGGGGACAAGATATATTGCTTCAAGTAGCTGAAGCAGACACAACAGTATTGAGCAATAATTATGATCACTCACAGATTCCCACAATATAGATATACTCTCTGCAATAGTCGCCATCAAAGCAACATTGGACTCTTGAAAAATATTAGCATTGGCATCCCTATATTCCCTTGATTCGTCGTCTGGGATTACTTCCTGCAAAGAAGAAGCGCTATCCTCGCAATTATTATTCGTACGCTTCTTCTCATCCTCAATCAACATGACAAGGCATTTCATCAACGCAGCAATCAATTTGGAAATTGACCCCACCGAAAGCTGGGACGATGCATTGCGATAAAATGTCAGCGCCGCGCCCGGATTATCGGTAAGAAGCCGTAGCGTTCGATTTATGATGTCATTCATAGTAGTTGCCTTCTTCTTCTTGTTGTTCATATTTCCCACGGGGAAGAAGGAATTACTGAGCAATTCCGTCAAACCCATGGCCACCGGACCCGTGGGGTTGCTGTTACGTCCACAGCCCTCCTCTTCCAGCCGGGCAAGTAGATGGTGAGCCGGTACGACATGATAGTATTTCATTCCGCGGATTTTTTTGACGACTAGCAAGAGTCGAATTACGGCGAGTCGGACCTTTTCAGTCTTGTCATGGATGAGATTTCCTAGGGATGGGAGGAGATGGCGTAGGACGGCATGGGTTTTGTCTTCTTCGAGCAAAACCATGATGGCATTGACTGCGGTTGCTCTCACTAAGGAGGATGTGGTATCCGATGCATGTTTTGCGATAATGTCTGTGCAATAAGGAGGAACATTATGTTGAAGTTGAGTAATTGCAATGAACAAAATGTCAAAAATAGAAACACGCAAACACACGAATATCTACTCACGATTCAACAATGAATGAATATCCTTGGAAGGAATCGCCACCCAAAAACTTGCCAAAATCTTGGCCGTTGCCATCGAACCCGCCACGCGAACACTCGGAACATCATCCCCCATGAGCGAACTCAACGCCGCAACACTCTTTTGAACGCACAGCTCCGTCGTCCACTCCATACCACTACTACCACCAGCAATACTACTATGCGGATCACGCAATGGAAAGGTATCCACCAATACCACCGATGCTTGGATTCGCACACGTGCATTGGCGGCGGATAAGGCTCTCCATAAGAGAGGACCGTACATTCGAAAAAGCATCGATTCAACGGGAGGTGATTTTTTCTTGGTATAGAATTGATCGAGCACGGCACGAATGGATTTCGCAGTGGATGGGTTCGCAACGTGAATAACGGCATGCATGAAATCCTGCAAGGCATTCTCTTCGATGCTCGTTTGCATTTCCTCGCTGGTCGTACTAATGGCAGACTTCTCCATGGAGCCCTTCCAAGCATTGAAATAAATTTCGGCAAATGCCTTGAGAATGCTCCGCTTGGCCCCCGGAATTTGCGCCTTGACCGCTTGATGCAAATCCATCACCAAGGATGGATGGACTTGGAACAAGTGCGAAATAAACTTTTTGCCCTCGCCGCATTGCAAAAATAAGGGACTTGACACCGTCCGCAATAAATGCAGTTTGAGCGAAGATATGCTTTCCACATCGTCGAAATCCAATAAATCAATGGCGTCACGAATGGAGTATAATCGTTTGACATCATTTTTTTGTGCCTTTTCATCGTCCAAACTTCGTACTAATAAGAGAGGCAAGAGCTGCGTGACCATTTGTTCACGATCTTCGAAATTGCCATGCCAGTAGGTTTCGCACATGGAAAAGATGGATGATTGGGCTTGGGACGCTTCTTTTTTGATTCCGCACGATTGAAGGGGAAAGAGGAGGGAGTGTAGAATTTCGGCGACTTCGTAGGCTTCGTCAATGATTGTTTGTTGCGGTCCTAGTGGCTGTGGATTGTTCTGTTCGCTAGTGTTGCTGCTTTGTCGTTTGCTCTTCTTTGAGCAAGTTCGCTGCGTGATTCCTTCGAGGTAGGCTTCGACGAGGTAGGCGCAGTATCGCAAGTATAAAATAGATTGAGTCGCCGATTCCACATCAGTTTTGGTGGGATTGTCGTGTTCTTCTTGTTGTTCTTGTTCCTCCGTCGGACAATAACTCTCCTCTTCCGTAATCTTTTTCAACAAGGGAATCATTCCCGCAAATAGACGCCGGGCACGTGATTTGTTGAATTTGGGGGATTTGACAATGCTGCCAATGGCTTCCCGATGATCCCGACGTTTCGTAGAGGGATCGCGAATGTCGTCGTTTTCGTCTTCAATGCCGTTGAGGTGCTTGTTGTTTGGGTGATGGAAGAAATTAACGAGTGGTCGACAGGAGATTATGCTTTCTTCGACGGCGGCAAAGAGGTGGGTGTGGGAGAGGGAGGGATCATGGGTGTTGTCGGCGGTGACGGTGATTTCGTCAAGAGTGTGGTCGTTTTGGGTGGGTGAATCTTGAAGCGGTGCCATTGTTTTTATTTCTTTTTGAATGTTGTTAATTGATTGATAGATTGATTGATCCCAGTAATATGCAAAATTAAGTTGTTGTTCGAGTAGAGCCTTGAGAGGTAGAACCGATCAAGAGGGATAGGATAGAAGACGATGATCATAGAGATGGTTTGGCCATGGATGTCGGACTTGATCTGGATTGTTCTACAATATCGGTCGCGGCGTCGTGGGTTTCTGTTCTTCATTCGGGACAATGATCGTGATGATGTACTACTACGCGCGACTCATCATGGATCCTTGTGTACTCAGTACATCTAATGATACTGATCCCTACGTACAATCAACATCCTTGATTTTCGACCGTTGCAACATCGACATTTGAAATTTGAATTATACATATATAGTACTTATACGTCTACCTAATAGTACGAGCTTTATATGGGTATATACAAAGGTATCCGACGTTTTTGAGCTCAACACCGCCTGGCGCGCGCGCGCCGCGAAGCAAAGAACAAACCACTCACACCGAAGTCAACGACCGACAATGGCCGCCGCAGCTTGCCTTTTGCAAAGTTTGGAAATTGGTAGATAAAAAGACATCGTCGGGATTTACACTCAACAATAGCACAATATCTGCTAGGCACGAGGATAATAGAGTTGTCCAAACGAACAGTGGAGGTCCGAACTCAGAACAGGACGGCCGTGATACACGAAGAAACAGCGACAGCAGCGTTGGCAATAAAAACATTAACAACCACGCACAACAACAACAACAACAACAACAACAACACGCTACCAGCACGAGAAATTCATCACACGAAATAAATCATGGCGGCTTCTCTAAGAACACTGCGAGATCAACTTCTCAGTGCCGATGACAGCATCGACCAACAGCAGCAGCAGCAGCAACAACAGCCAATGGATATTCAACCGTTACGAGACCTAGCACGAAATTTTGATATTGACATTGAACCCTATCTGGAAGAATATTTGAAACAAACCAACGATCTAAACGACGACAATGGCACTACGATTGAGAGGTCGTCATCAGCATCGGCAAGACAAGCACCACCAAATTTTGCCCAAGCAGCACTCAAAATTCAAAACTCTATTGGTATTTACAATCGCAAGGTTGATTTTCTCCATCAGGTGGTTTACAATGTACTCAATGAATTTATTCAATCCACCGCCGCATCCAATTCCGCCAATGCAGCAGGAGGAAGGAAACGATCGGCCGGTGGTGCTGGAGCCGCTGATTCTTGCATTGATGACTTTCATGCCTTTGATTCGGAATTGGAATTTTTATTATTGGATGATGTACTGCCGGTGGATCGATCGGCTGGGAGAAAAAAGATTAATTTGAGAATGGACGAGGAGGAGAATGATGGGGTGGGAATTAGCAGTACTAATTGGGATGTCAATGCTACCATGGCAACTGCTTCTGGAGCAGTGGGAGGACTGGATACAACTCTCGCGACAAATGCTGGTGGTGGCATGGGTGCTAGAGTAGCATCTACTCCGGAAGTGACTCTTCTTTCTCTTGGTGGAATTCTTTCTGCATCCAAAATGGATCAAAGTGGTACCTTCGTCATCAATAGAGAAAGTATGGGAAAGAGTCCACCCTCCGCATTGTCACGTATGCTCATGGCAAATCTTCAGGGAGGCAATGATGGTGCCGCAGGAGAAGGAAATTTACGCCTCCTTGCTGGTATGTGTGATGTGGGAGCGAATGGAGCACTTCTTTTGCCTGGAACTTCTGTTTCTGTTTTCCTTGATGGTGCCAATGAAGCAGCGGTTGCTGCTGCCAATGCCGCTGTTTCTGATCCTGGCGAGGTTCAGATATTTCCTGAGGGACTTTCTCCCAATCCGAATGCGAGTAGGGGGAGTTTTGGGGTGGGTGATTCTTTTCAAGATGGTGGAGGAGAATATGGGCACGACGATGATGGTGATGGTGTAGGTTTTGAGTTAAATGACGACACTATAGATAACCAGTTTGAAAATGTAGAGGAAGAGAAAAAGGAAGAAGATTTTGCAACAGTGGATCCCGAGGAAGAAAAGATTGCTGCAACAAAAAAGAAAGTGAATGATCCGTGGGCTCTTCTTGATCCTCATGAACCATCCAATGATAAGGCGCAACCTCTTCGTATTGGAGTTACCTACCGCCTTCCTCGTGGCCTGGACGATGATGACCGCCCTTCTGCACTAGTAAATGGATCCAGAACAAGAACGAGAGTAACGAAAAAGAAAAATGAAACTGTGCACCATGAAAGGGGACAAGCGGTTGATGACATGTGCGCTCCTCCATTCCTTGCAGATGTTACATTTGACAATACAAATAATCATGGCGACGACAATGATGATGACGAAGAATTAGATAAAAGTTCGGCATCGATACAGTTCAGTTCAGACCTTCATTTGAAAATGATGAAATCAAAGCAATTGATCTTTGGCGATGAATTTGCCTACATTGCCAAGGCCCATGCGAAGCAACGCGATGCAATTAAGAAGCAGAGGCGGCTTCAGCAACAGGAAACGAAGTGCGATAAATCCAATAATGTCCCAAATGTTGCAAATACCGAAGGCTTCAATGATATTGAGGATGAAAATGATGACTATGGGGGCGGTTTTGACTTTGATGGTGCTGATGACGATAGCTATGGAAATAATCGTGAGCAGGATAATACGGCAATACCGCTGCACCGCAGTAACGTGGATTTCAGCGCAATTGATGATGTGTTTACTTCTGCCAGATTTGATGAAAATGATGGCGACTGCAATGGCAACTTTACTGATGCCCAACAAACTTTTGAAGAATTATGCCAAGCCCATCTTCGCAAGTTTGCAAAGAGTGCCGAGATTTATGCAGCAGAAACTCAATTAACGAAACGAGTTGGGCAGTGGCAATCAGGATTAGCTCCAATTCTTGAGGAGCAAGAGGAAAGGCCAGAGTTTGACATCCATATGTGTGGCCGCAAAATTCTACAAACTGTGGAGGACAATCTTTCAATCAAAAAGCGCACTGTGACGGGACAAAAGAAGTTGGAAAAATCAACAAGTCAGAACAATGTAGTTGATTTCCAAACAGTTGCTAACAATTCTGAAGAGTATGAAGTTTGTCGTATATTCCTCGCTACTCTCATGCTTTGTAACCGTGGCAATGTCACAATGCACAATGGAAAAAATGGAGATGGCATGGCATCAGTTGATTCTCTTCAAATTGAGCTTCTGGAATCGAAATTTGACGCTCCGATGGAGTCCTTCGTGGCACCCAGCGATTCAGCAAATTCATATTGTGATAAAGAGAATGACATAACGCCCGCTTTGCTCAGCATGGTGGGCGATGAAAGTTCTATTTTTGGCGAGTGATCATGATCTCAACCATTGAAAGTTATGAGTCTACCAACGGTTCAAATTTATTCAATAATTTATTCTCAAGGTATGCATAAAATAATTATAAGCTTTATGTGTTACATAAAAGAGTTAGTAATTACTACTCTATTGTTAATATCAATTAGGCATGCCAACACCGTGGGCTCTTGTCTCCCTTGCCCCATCACCAGCCACATGCCCCCATATTATTGTTACCACCTTCCAACTGCATGATTTTGTATTATGTTGTCTTGACCATTGCTATCCCATCTTGTCTCATTCTCCCCACCAGCTACTCATTTGACAGATCAAGCAATGAATGTAATCAGAACTGAAGTACAGCATAGTATAATTTCAAATAAACATTATTTTCTGTTGACTGGGAATGCTGAAGAAAATGTAGGGGAATATGCATTTCTTCATACTTAATAAATAGCAAAATAGAATTATGTGAGGCTGTAACAAACGGCAGAAACAGAATTATGAGCAATAGCATTACTTATGAAAACAGCAACAACAATCAATCAAATGTGATAAAATAATAATAGCAATATCAATTATAATGGCAACAAAAAAATATTGACAATAACATACATTGACACTAATAAAAATACGAATAACAATACGAATAACAATACGAATAACAATACGAATAACAATACGAATAACAATACAAATAACAATACAAATAACAATACAAATAACAATACAAATAACAATACGAATAACAATGCTAATAACCTCTAACAGTAATACTACTAACAAAACTACCGTATAAGTCGGATCATAAGGTGCACGTATAATAGGGCGCACGACTCATTTTTTACTGATTCCTATGGACATTGCTGATTAAAACGATTACTACNGCAAATATGAAGGGGCATGTCGCGTGGCTCGAAAGTTGTCTCAACCGAAAAAGTATCTTGGCTGTTCCAGGTTCTGCAACACTGCGTTGGGAGGACTTCTTCGCGAAATTACAGTAAGAATTACAGTCAGTGACAGTCAGCGACAGTCGAGGTTCTACACAAACGAGTAATTAATTCCTATGTCATGAAAAAATCTGCCTCTTGGCTGTGGCTGTGGCTGTTCACCATTGGGACCGGCCTGATAGATTGTGAACAATCTATCACAATCTATCTCAATCTATCACCTATCACATCAAAAGAAACTTGATTCATGAAATTAAAATGAGAAACATTTTCATCGCCAGAAATACCTAAATGGTATGTACCGTAGAATTTTACCCCAGGTACAACGCGAAAATTAGTGATACTCTCTTTGTGAATATCTCTCTTAAGTTCTATGTACATACAGGATGCAAAAAATAATCAGAACGATGGTTCTGCTGGCGCGCGCGTTTATGTACAAATATTACATAGATGTGTACAATGAGCGATATGCATGCGGGACATACATACCCTCTTTGTTAATGAAAGCGTATTAGCTTTTTGAAAGAAAATTAGGTCAAGACATTTTGAATATATTATGTATTAGGTGAACGATGGTATTACGTATCATGTTATTACGTGTTAGATATGCGTGACTGACTTATGATGTGACTGGTGATGTGCGTGACTGACTTATGATGTGACTGGTGACTGACTTATTATTGGTTTGGAATGACGAATGATACGCACGTTTCACAGTCTGTCCATCGGATATGCATAAATGTCACCCAGAAAGTTAATTTACGTATTAGATTTCAAAGAATATTAGGTGCCAAAATCTGTTTAATTAACGTATTAGGTGCGAGAAGGGAAAGCGTATCTAATACGCTTTCATTAACAAAGAGGGTGCTATCTAGATACTGTGTTTTCTTTGGTTTGCTTGTCCGCAGAACACAAGATCAAAGAAAAACTTGATCGTGTCAAGCAGTGCATTTCACCCACATAATAATGTCCTCATTTTAATATTCAGCCATTGCGACCTTCACCCCCCGTCACATAATTGATCCTCCAAGCAACAATAAGTAGTGTGTACAGCGAACTGGCGAAGCACCATCGTCTTCGTAGCCCGGATGATGTCATTGCAGTGCAATATGATACCCACCCTCAAGGTGTCTCATTCAAACGCATGCTTGAGTTTTATGGTGTGGGATTCACGTACACGAGTGCAACAACATCCGGATGTGGTATTCACAATAGCGCAAAAATAATTAACCACATACCACCTCAAGACGCCACCCCGCCTCCTTCACAGAGCTTCACTGTATGCAATATTGCCAACCCTTCACATCGTTACACATTCACTGCATTCACTCACTCATTCCAGCACCATCCATCCTTTGACCAATCAACAATTTACTGTCACAAAAATGCGCAAATAATACTATGACATATTATTACAATTACAAACATGTTGTGTAACTTAAAAAAATACATAGCTGTAGATAATGCCCTTTCTTTCTCTTGTGAACACATCATTAGTAATACTCATTCAGTCGAGCCCGATTCCAATTTTTATCAGGCTTTGTATCCCGATCAGGGTTCCGATAGTTCTCTTTGTGAAAATAGGAGTATTCTCACAAGAGAATAATAATATTATTATGATAGATTATGATTATCATAGACAATCAATGATACTTCATAACATTATCACACCTGCTATGACTTCTCCCATGCCAAAAGTAAAAGTTGTAATACCTTCCTTGCAAGAGGCCAGATTGCAACAAGAACAAAATACTGTTGCATGTGCCTTTCATCAGCATGCGGACCCAATAAAATCAGTTGCGAGTCCTCTTTGGGAGCAACCCTCTCTCTTCTCCTCTTCCACCCATGCTGCTACCTCCAAGCATCGTTCCTCCTCCGCCTTGATCACTTTTGCCTCAGCCAATGCGTCTTCCTTCTGATGCATCTCCTCCTGAATCCTCGCTTTTTCCTTCAGCCTCATCTCTTCAATCAACATGCGGTCATATTTATGATAAGCAGACCAGTACTCCCAGGATGAGGCACCACCAGCCACTACCACCAGTTCCATGCAACATGGAGTCAGGAGTCTACACAAAACAGGAAGCTGCCAACATTGTTATAAGCAAAACCATAAAAGGATCAAAGGAGAGGGCAAAGTTGCTTGAATTGATGATTAACGAGGGGTGTGTCCCAGCAAACAAACAAAGTTTGTATAGGCTCATAGAAAGAGCTGAGAAAGGTTTGCCAATAGCAAACGATTATTGGGGCAGAAGAGGGCGGCCACAAATGCAACCACAACACGATGCCCGTGTGTTCTATGACAGTGCGGCAACAAGCAGATTTGCTCAGCAGAACAAAGTAACTGGGAGAGAGCGTTTCTCTGACAAAGAATTCGTTCGATATAGTGTCAAGAAAAGAGAATGCTGGAAAGGGAGCATCAAATTAATGGTGATACCAGTCAGGATTGGTGAATGTTTGCATTTGATGTGTGGAGATCCTATCTTAAAGGAATTGGGTCCTCCTCCTCCATACAACGCAGTGGAGGAATATGAATATAAACATAAAGCTCCGCAGTTGCAACCCAAACATGCATCATACGGCAACCTGAGCCAACCCAAACTAATTGATATTTGTTCTTAACTTGGTCATGCATTTGAAGAAAATGATTTACATGTGAAGGGCCAACACAGAATTTCCAAGCTTTACTTCAGTACCAACACAAATGATTACCCCCTCCAATAAACCTGAAGGATGGCGGTGGAAGTTCCATAAATGCTACTTTTCAGAGTCTCAAGTATTACATTCAAACAAGAGCACATGCTTGTGGATCTCCTGTAATATGCAATGGCGGCAACAATACATTTAAATGTAAAGATTTTGTATGCAAAAATGACAATCGCAGAAGGAAAAAAATGCACCTGGAGAAAATGAAGGAAAAGGGAGACAGTATGAAACATGGATGCGCTGCCCTTTCACTTTTAGAGTATGTTGGGATGAATTTGGATATTACATTCCTCTTCTCACCAATTAGGGCAGCTTGTATAACAACGGTTGCTCCTGGTATTGCTGCAGCTGCTAATTTTAATGTTATTATTTACTCCTAAACATTATATACGTTACTGCAAGAATTGTTTAATGCAAATTCATAACAAAAAAATGTAGTAATACATATAATTATTAATTATTATTATGCACATTCTGATTAAAAGAGTAAGTATCAAATATTTATTAACTTATCGCAAAGCACTAGATGTGCGTAAGCACGGCTAGTCATACTTACTATGCTACTGCCATTTGTTCATTTGTTGAGTATGACATAGTACGACTCCTCTACATACAGTACTATGGTAGGCATTAAT
The DNA here is from genome assembly GCA_036939335.1 of Conticribra guillardii. Lineage (NCBI taxonomy): Eukaryota > Bacillariophyta > Thalassiosirophyceae > Thalassiosirales > Thalassiosiraceae > Conticribra > Conticribra guillardii. Next base: position 17,679 of record JALLAR010000288.1, read on the forward strand.
CGTACAATATGTAGAAATACTGTACAATGAAGTTGAGGGAATGAAAAAGTTAACATTCCCTCAGTCAAATAAGGAAAAATGTACTTCATTTGA
>JALLAR010000289.1:0-18971 GCA_036939335.1 Conticribra guillardii
TCACGCGGCCAGATTTTATAATTCAGAGCATCCACAACTACGTTGTGGAAGCCCACAGTTGACGGCACGAATCTTCACGAATGTTAAATAATACTAAATACATCCTACACTATCTACATAGAGTAAATATTATTTTTAGATGGGCGAAAGAGTATCTCTAGAGCTAGCTAGCAGCTACGACGTCGAAATTACAACAAAGGTCTAGTGATGAAAAAGGTAAAAAGGCTTAGCAAGCAAAAAAGTCTTCACAAACAAAACCGTTGTAGAGATGACAAACCCTTGATTTTGCAACAAACAAAAATGGCATGGAAAATTTAAGGCCTCCAAGACATGAGTAAATAGTTTTTGTCTACTCTCTAGAACCAACTCACTTCATTATTCATCATACAAGAGAAGCAGGTAGTGTAAGAATATGTCGTTATCGCCTTCTGCTCAATGATCCAGTACTAGAACGTCCAAGGAAACTTAGCAACTCCTGAGCATCGACGGATTTATCAGTAGCTTCCCCTGGTTCCCTTCCATTTTCATTCAGCTTGAGCCGCAATAATATGGGATCAAATGCATCTTGGTAAAGCTCGCTCGGCGATACAGTATTTTGCCCAACAAAGAACTGTGGCAAGTATCCAATGCCAAAGTATCCATCGAAAAAGAACAATCCAATCAACGCAAAGCAAAGCATCATCATCCCAAGGAATGGGTTTCCCGGTGATGCAGGCCTTGAAAGAAATGAGTCATCTACTGCAGTTATTTGTCCATCAATTAACCAGTCCAATGCATTGAACAAGATTTGTGCACCGGCATCATAAACATCACCTGGATAATGCACACCATCAAAGCTCTCTGTCACCCTTTCATGTGAAAAACTTGGCCCATCGAGGACAAACGAAACAGAAGATTCCACGCCACGTTCCGCATACAACCTCCTCATGTCTTCAATACTTTCTTCGCTCATTTGATTACGCTTTTCATCACTGTTAAGGGCGCGAGTATTTATAGATGGGGGCGTGAACCAAACTGTTGGCATACCCAATTCACGTAGAGACCTGAGCTCCGCGGCAAGCCGCGTTACTATCTCTCTTTGCGATTGTTGATCTTCGTCTGTGACTGAAACATGCAATTTATCCCATGCTCCGCCACCTGCAAGTACAAGATCAGGCCGAGGCTTGCTCCCAGGAAATGCACCCGCTGAATTCTTCAAATTTTTTATTTTTGTAACAACGTCAACTGATAGTGGGGCCCATTTGTATTCAAGTATTGTCGAACCGAAAGTTTTAGTTGTATCAGAATGCGAACCATCATACCCACCCGCATCATAATCGCCCATGAATCTACAGAGTGAATAAAATAAGCTGCGAACAGAAGAATCACCAATTAAAATCACCCTTTTCCCATTCAACTTCCGTTGAACCTCAATGTCGCTTCGATATCTGAATCCACAGTGATGTGAATTCTTTGGCCACGCCCATTGCGTTGTTGGTATCAAGTGCGAGCATCCGCTGGGACCAAAAAATGCCATCGATTCATACTCTCGATTCAACTTTCCTTTCTCAAACACTGAGCAGACTTGTATTGGAACCCACATTCCATCATTTACAAACGCACCACACGCCATACTAAGTGGCGTGTTGGGAGAGGAACCATTTGACAAGGCCCAAACATGCCACCCTAAACCAAAGAGAAAAATGAAGAAAGTGCCAATAAGAGGCGGGCTGACTTTTGCAGCACTTGATTCGCCTACATCTGCATTGATGCTGACAGCAGATCTCGAAGATGATTGCGGATGTTTCACATGTTTCAATCCAGAAGCACGATAATCTGCCCAGGTCACGTCCATAATCGTCTGATAAAGCAATATTCCACAAATGATGGTAATAGTAGCGATTGTTCCAACTGTTACCATATCAGCCCAGCATAGAACTCGTGCTAAAATATATAGCGACAGCACACCAACACAAATGGCAGAGGCATGCTGAATGCATTCTGTACTTTCCTTTTCTGGAAGAAGCATCTCTCGCATTATGGCTGTCAGGTTATGCATTGCCCGAGCTGTTAGTAATAGCATCAAAGTTACCACAACGAAGTTACATCGAGGGAAGCCTGTAACAACTACCAATGTCGATCCACCAGCAAACACATGATGGTGTAATAGATAAATTTCTAGTGAATACTTTCCAAGCCAAGAAAATGTGCCAACATGCCGCTCTCTCAGAGTGTCACTAATATTCCTCAAGTAAACATACGCGAGGAAAGGGATGACTCCAAAGTATGCATTAGTCATTTGAAGCGGTCCTACCACCCACGATGTAACCGCCAAGCATAGCGTAACACACATCAAACTTTTCGCAAGAAAACAAGATACTTTTCCCAGTGCCTCAAGTTTTCTCAGCTGAAGGCTGACAATCGGTTGATTTATGGCATAGATCATTCCGATAAATGCAGCCCAATGGTGAATATAAGAATGGTAATACCACTCCCAGCAAAACCCCGTTGCCCCTCCAATAGCTTCAACATTAAGACCAATTAGTGTGAGTGGGAAACTCAGAATTTTGTCAAGGCCAAAATCACAATCCCAATTGATGAAGATAACGATCTGCAACGAACACATCACTGTGAGAAAAATCAATAAATTGAATCAAATCTAAAAAATAAAACAAATCACTCAATCATCCTCTCGCTAGCACCCAGTTAAAATCAGGCGACTATCCAAACTCACCGCGAGCATGAACAGCTTAAACCTGAACAGATACTTGCTGTAATTAAAGGAGTGCCACCATCGCAAAGTCCAAAAAATAACAAGGAAAAAGTAGGAGTGCAATGGACATGCAACATATAGGAGTAAAGAGTTCCCAAGAATTAAGCATAGAAAAAGTGCTGTCCAATTAATTCGAAAAAGAATATCAAGCATACGCGAAATCTCATAATGAGGAGGAAGGGCACCCGACCAAGATGACTTGGAATTTGCTGGATGGAAATAGAAGTATGACGTGTGGTTGAACCCCGTTAAAAATATTAATGATGACATGGCTGCTTTGTATACACTGTCATAGATGTTGGCATCTATAATTTGGCTTCCTCTTTCATCTGCCAAGCCATCTGATCCAAAAACATCATTTGATGACGAAACTAGATGTACCCCTGCATTGTTGTACTATGGCATAAGTATTGCTTATGGTGAGTAGATATGACGCGGAGTTTTCTATGCAAACATCAATGGAACAACCCCAAATACGTACCTGAAATATTAACAGGACAATGGACAAAAATCCTTTCCATTCCAATGTCTGAAATCTATTCAAGACATCCTCATCTGGTTTAACATCCACTATAACATTCGATTTCCCACCCCCACTTAAATTGAAACACGCCTGCTTTGACCCGTTTTTAATGCAGCTCTCGTTATCGCCATCTTCGTTATTTGCTGTATCCTCAATAGTATCAAGAACTTCTTTATCGACCTCATCATCTAACAGAACATCCTCTAAACGTCTGCTTGCATCAGATCCTTGACTGGAATCTGCCATCGACGCACGCGACCTCGACCCTACAGATGATCCTCCCAAACCACCTTTTCTCCGTCGCGACCCGTCTCCACTTTTTGTCGAGCGTGATGTTACAGTTGCATCATCTCGTGGTCTACTGAGAAGTCTGCGTGACGGATGAGAGTTGAATTCATTGGGCTTTCCGTCATTTCGCCGCCAGCTCACAAAGTAACCGTAACATAAAACCAAAAGAGTCCAAAATAAAAACTGATCTTCATCGAACTCTGATACACCCATTCGAGTAGCAACACCCCATGCATTGTTTGTTTTGCCTAGCACCAGTGAGCCTGATCCACTGTTGGGAGGATGTTTGTCTAACAAATAAATTATGAATAGGATGACTCCAAAACATGTAGCTTGATAAAATAACACGAATGTTGATACGAAGTTAGGTTCCCAAGGACGAGGCAGTGCTTCCATTTTCGTAAAATTTTCCCAATTGGTTCCCAAATTGCGAGATGTCGAATAGGCCGATTTCGAGAATGTTACACTGCGATTGTTGTTTCCTCCATGACCTGTAGCATCTTCATCATCGGCCCACACACTGTCTTTGATTTCAGAGACAACAGACCCCGAACTGGTGGCATTTAACGCAATAGAGCGTCCCATTACAGAATTTCCGGACGACGCGATTTTTTGCGCATTTGTTGAATTTGTATTGCTGTTATCTGGTGTGTGGGACTTTATTTTCACCGTCATCGCCGCAAGAATGGCTGTTTTCAACAGAATTTTAGGAGGAGTGTAAAAATATAGTTATGTGAGTGATACAGTAAGGAAAATTATAGCAAAAGATCGCAAGATATGCATTTATCTATTCATTGCTGAATGCATGTCATGTTAACACAATGGAACAAAACATGATTTATTTTGCGGTGCTGTTGATTCAAAGTTACGCACCTCTATTATCACCCAACAGTAATGTTCGCGTTGCCATTCCCACTGTTGCAAAAGTCAGGCTCCCAAATAAAATCACCATTGCCACAGACGATGGTGCAATATCTTCCAGAGGGTCCATGATGTATGGGCTGTAAGAAAAACCAGATGGCCCGTGTATTGAAAGTGGGTCCAAATGAACAGAGGGGTTATTCGCCGACATGCCAGCACTCTCAATGTAAGCGTGATCGTTGGAGGCCTTGTTAGTTAACAGAGATAACTTAACTGAACAAACGGCCCAACCTCGTGACGTCTTTGGGTTGATTGGGCGTTGGCTTGGCCTGTTGGATGGATCAGGCGTGGCGTTGGGGAAGGGGAGGGAATGAAGACGCGAAGGTCGAATGATGAAGGAGGATTGGAGGGGAAAAAATACGGAACAAGAGTAGGCAAATGAAAGTTCTTGACAAAATAATAATGTATTGACTTTCTAAAGAAAGGGAAGAGCGTACATTTAAATGAGAATTATTCCCAACTATTACATTTCCCATTTACTGCATCAATTCACTACTCCTACGTTACCTTGAAGATTGAAGCCGAGAGAAAAAAAGATACCGTATTGAGCTTGTAAGTTGTGTATGACACCTCACGTAGGATTTCAATTGTGTGTCTTTGGATTTCAATTGTTTCGCTCTCACAAAGTTGCATCCTCTATTTAAATCATAAGGAAATTGTTTTTTTTTAATTTTACAATATTGATCTACCTTCAATTATGATTCGTTATTTATTTTTCTATATCAAATCGAGTTTTACCACGTGAATTTAACTATTATGCCACGTGGATTACAAATATCATAATATAATTGAAATTTTAACTATGAGTTATCTGCTTGATGTTAATTTCTAATTATATTTACAACCTGTCCATTTTTACTTTGAAATATTCGAAATGATTACCTCCTGCATTTTTCTTTCTAGAGACATTAAAATAAAGTAAGCCACCATGAAGACTGTTGCCGCCACCTTCGCCCTCCTTGCCTCCGCTTCGGCGTTCGCTCCTACCTCCCAGTCCCCTAGGACCTCCGTTGCCCGTAGCGCTCTTATCGACGATGCCTTCGGTATCTCCATCGAAACCGGAAACAAATGCCCACCTTTGGGACGCTGGATTCTTGAGGATGCCAACGAGAATGGTATCAAGTGGTGGCAAAATGCTGAAATCAAGAACGGCCGCGTTGCCATGGTTGCCACTATTGGATACATGATCCAAAAGTGGGGAATCCACATGCCTTTGTACCTTGGGCCCAGTGGATCAAGTGCTTTCCACCCCGAGTCTTCTAAGGATTGGCTTCTTTCTTCCACCACCGGCGTCACTTTCTCGGATATTGCCCACGCCGCCCCTCTTGACTCCATCTACATGGTTCCCGCTGCTGGATGGCTCCAGGTTATCTTCGCTGCCGGTCTATTCGAACTTGCCGGATACAAGCGTCAATGGACTGACGAAAACCCAATTCCCGGAGACTATGGATATGATCCTCTTGGATTCACTAAGCGCGAGGGAGGCTGGGAATCTGAGGAGCTCACCAAACTTCGCATGATGGAGATCAAGAATGGACGTGTTGCTATGATGACCATGGCTGCATGGCTCTCCAACGAAAGCATCCCCGGAGCTCTCCCCGTGTGGCACCCTTAAGAAATAGAGCACGTGAATACCACTTACTGTGCTTTAAGTGTGTGCAACTTTTTGCGATGAAAAGATGCATTCAAGCTGCATCGAGTATCAAACAAGTAGTTTAGCGCTACTTGTACCACCAATCCAATTTCTTTGTGATAGAGCCCTTACTCGCCGAGAATCACTGAGAACATACTCTGAACACTTTCAGACGCATTGGCGTTCTGAAACCTTTGGTCAGTGCCTGCAATAACTGCTGAAAGAAGCATCAAACCTTTGTAACTACTAGGATCGTTGAACTTAACATAAATCATTCATCCTGCATTGCCCCACTCAATCAAAATAGACACGTTGTTTAGAAACTAATATTGTACCTCATGATATTATAACGGGATGGTACTTGCACATAGTAGGGTCTCGCTAAATGAAAATATCCGGGCACGCCAGCCCTGACAGCTGGATCAAGTCCAAGACTGGAGAGCAGTCAACGAGAGCAATTCAGAATATTTTCAGCATCTATGACTTCAAAAGATAGATACTCAACCAAAGCTGATCATGGTGTTTTCATAGCACCGTTTATTTTCATTGATTTTACTACCAAGTAATCATGCACGCATCGCATATTTTCACTCAGACATGTCGATAGAATTATTGAAATCAACATTACTACTATGCACCACAAGTAATGAACGCTATAATGTACACACCATATTTCTATCATTATAGGTGTTATGATCAATTCACCAATAAAGCCATACATCATGTGTTTGTACGAATCAGTTTTTATCTTGTCATCTTTTTCAACATTTGCATAGTACATTTGTTGAACAATCAATCCAACCAATTCACTGATCATAATGTTCATCAATATTATCAGAGATCTCATAAGTTCCATTGGATCCTCCTGAATTCCCAGGTTGGGAGTGCATTATTTCCCAATCCTCTTCAAACTCTGCAAATTCGTCGTTAGTTTGGTATATGTACTGATCCTCTTTGTTCAAATAAGCCAATGCTTCACCCGCAATTGTGAAGTCTAATTCTTCTCCACCAATATCTAAAGTCGAATTAGTTTGCCATTGAACGTCATCGTGCCGAATCATTTCCAGCTCGGAAATCTGCTCAGCGTCTTGGCTCGTCATAGAGGTGGGTGTCATGTGCAAGGTGAACTCGTCATAATCTTCATCATAGCTGAGTTTATCATTGTCAATAGAATCACCTGTCGATGAAGCATTATGCGATGAAATGACCCCAGAAGAATTTTGGCAGATGTCAACAATTGACGCGCCATTTCCTATGTCCGAATCATAATAGGAAGTGATGTCCTCGCCTTCTTCAGCTGCGATGCTCTTCGTCAAAAGTTCATTTTTGTACAAGTCGAAGGTATCGGCAAACAATCGATTGGTCACCAAAGTTGATCTGAGAGAGTTGTAAGTCGGCGCAACAAACCCCCTATTCATCACGGATGCACGGTATGCAACACTAGATTTTGCACGTAGTGGTATGAGTTGTCTGCGACACACGGCGAAGCACGCCCTCGCGGGACGATATAGCAAATTGGCGTGTGTAGTATGTAACATTGTTGCTAATGACGATGCCCATGCAGCGCATGGAGATGATATAATATTCTGATTCTTTTATTTCCAAGACTTTTTTGTGGCACAAAGAAATCATCATATTATTATCTACCATATCGTAGTATGATGAACCAGAACTCTGCTAAGCATTTTTTTGTTTGGTGTCACCATGGGTGTCAACCTATCTGAATCTTGCATAGAGATGAGAGTGCTCAAAGCTGCTCAAAGTATGTTAAGTACTATTATCTCTCGACCTAGAGAGAGGGTAGTACTAGTATGTATAGGTATGTATCTACGCCTAATGGGTACTTCCTATCTAGTATTTACGGTAAAGTTTACATAGGAATTAGTATTTTGTAGTCGTACCTACGATACTCTAGAGATAGGCAGAGATCGAGGCGAAAATATCAACTTTTGCGAACAGGAAATTGCCGACAAAAGTAATTCCACTAGAGAGTATGCATATTCTATTTTTATTTGGTGGATTCACCTGGCGAACTGGCCGTGTCTTTTTTTAGCAGACGCGAAGCTCTTCGGCCCAGTAAGAATTTCCAACAAGAAAATCTGGTATTCCTTTCACAAGAATCGTTAAAAGATGGCGATGAGAGTCGTCTATAGCTCACATTATCCAAGTCCTGTGACGAATCGCTGTCATAATCTTCTTTTTGCATGGCTGATCTGATAGCATCCTTGCATCGAGAGAATTGTTTTATGAATGACGACGGAGTCGATGACTTTACCTATGATTAGAGTGAGACACCCAAAGTTTTGCTATTAAGCAACATTGTTGATTTGGAAATAGTGATGCATTGGCATCAATAAGGAAAGACTAACCTCTGCTACCCAGGACCAGTATTCTTCATGCTCATTGCCAGTGTGTTCCAGAACTATTCTTACAATTTCATTGCAAAGAGGACATTTTTTAAACTTCTGTCTTGCCAGGCAATGCTTACACACACATTTGTGTTCACACGGAAAGAATACCTTTTCTAAGTGTCTTCCTTTCTTCGAACATACCACACACGTTGATTGGTATTCAATGCTCTTGTTTTTTGGATGAGCGCGATACTTGCGCATCATGTTATGGTCTCGAGACATGATGACATAATCCTTACACAATAAAGTTGGAACCTGGTTCATTTCTGGATCGAATCCATGACCATTGTATAATGCCATTGTCGCTAGGCTAGACAAAAGACCGTTGATTTGGCTAGTACTCTCGCCCAAACTATTTCTTTTTGTACATGTTCTTATTATGCGATCTGATGAGTACGTGTTTGCGCTTTGTTGCATTGAATGCCTTCGATGGATGTCAATGAGCTCTTTTTTTATTGATTCTGGGGATTCACCCAATGCCATTCTACCTACATTTGTTCTTGAATTGCGATTTCTTTTTCGCGGGTAATTTGATACTGGTGGCAATGTTAAGTATGACTCGTCATGGATATGCACGCTTTTTTCTGAAATGCGACTCAATTCGCTTGCCAAATGCCTTTGATAATTACTGCCATCTCCTTGAAATCCTTGCGAAGCGAATTGGTCTGGGCTCAATGTTTTGGATGGCAATATATGATGCAGCGGTGCAGATTTATTATTTTTATACATGGATGTGCGATTGAAAATATTTATGTCTCTCCATTTCGATATCGGCTGCTGCCCATTTTCGTGTATCATGGCTGGAAAGCGGTCTATCGCTGACGTGGTAATTGGGTGACGATATCCTGGGCCACCGGAGGCACCACCACCAATTGATTCCTTCTGACAGTGTGCTTCGGTTCTATGTACACGTTTCATTCGTTGCGGCGGTCCTCTGATACGGCCTAGATCGGCATGCGTCCCATTTGCAATATAGTTCATTGCTTCTTAGCGGCAAAGATTTATATCTTCGTGTAATCGAGTTTGTCCTAGTATCGGGCATTACATTATTCTGAGCGGCAGAGTCTGTGCTAGTGGGCATTACTAAGGTACATTATTCCTTCTACCAAGGTACGGAGAATTCAAAATTTAAACTTTCATTGAATTAGCCAGCTTCATACTGCATAGTACAATATTTATCAAAAATCCTTTGATAGTGTGATATTATTTACCTCTTTACCTTAGTCATCTTCTACCACAGTCTCGCATTCTGTCTTGGCAATCTCCTCTTCAAATTTACTTTCAGATCCAGAGAATAATCGAGCAAGACGACCTGGACACTCATCAAAATTTAACAGCCTCTTATGCCACATTTCTGTTGCCCATAAGTACTCCCCGCTGGTTTTCTCTTTTGCCATTGACATGAATAGAGGATATCCGTTGAAATAGGGTATCAGGTCGATTGAAAAGAATGGTGTCAACTCCAAGCGATGTCGTGCAGGAGAGAAGAAATTGGCAAAAAAGTCAAATGTATAGATAAACTCGGTCTCATAATAATATCGCTCTAAATTGCAGTTCTTGGAAAAGTATTTGCGGCGTGCGACACCATCCTGCGGGATATCATCATCTTCCAACAAAGCAGTATTTTCAATTACATTTCCGTCTTCTCCGATGCCATGTAGCTCGCTAACAGGAAGTCCTTCAATGTCTTCTGGTCGGTCAATGCGAAAAGATTGACAACCTGCCAAAAGAGGATGTTCAAATCGAGGCGCTTCCGAGAACAAATCACTTTAATTGTGATAGAAATGTTCAGATGTGCATTGCGATCAGAAACATACGAGATGAGATTTAAGTACATACGAATAAAAAACAAATTCGTCTGACACAGTGCAACATCGAGATGCAGTGTAAATCGTGGCGCTTACCATTCAAATGTTTCAGGAAGTTTATGCTTTAATAGGTCAAGTCCTCTCTTCACCATTCGCGAGGACGGTGCGTTCCGAAAGGGTCTTCCAAACTCTTGCCCAGTTACAATCTCATCAAATCTAATTCGTCTCTTAAACCGACCTTGAACTGACCATTGATATTGTCGGGATCTATTTCTAAAATAATCCCTTACGAAGAAGAAAGTTCGAAAACATTATTTGTTTGAGACATCACGAATACAGAAAGACATTGAGAAGTCTATGCATTCATCTCTCACCCATTATCCATACGCTTTCCTTCACCATGAGAGGCTGTTTTGACGTCTCTCACCCGAGAAACAAGTTTTCCTTCAAAGATTGGGCCAATAAAAGGAACCGCGGATCCATTCACAGGGAAAGCGCGGGTATCGGATGCACCGATTTTCGTGTCGTAAGGTAGTTGGTATGCTACATCTTCTGCACGATGTGATGCCACGACGAGCATCGATGTTTCCTTGGGCCATTGCGCGAGAGCAGGCAAGCCTGATTTCCGAGAATATTCCGAGAACGCAATCTGGTCTAGTTCTTTGCCATTTTTTGCTAGCGATGGTGCATTCGGGCAAGTATCTTGGTTTTGGGATGAACCATCACTGTTTGTATTCGAACGAAACAAGCCAAGAAGCATATTACAGATTGTTGAAGAAGTCGATTTCTAATGGCAGGTAGATATTATTTAGGCAACGAGTTTGACGTTTGCGTCACAATCAAGAGTCTGTACCGACTGAAACGCCAGTGCGTCAAGAGAGCTCGTTTCTCTAGGTTTTAGTATTGCTGATCGCAACCCCGCAAAACACCCTGTAAAACCCTTTAAAACACGCAAATTATTATCAAGCTCTATACTCTTTAAACCAAACCTAAGCCTCAATGCAGGGTTGTGCTAATATTTCCCAAAGAATAATTCGATTTTCTCAACTTTCCACAGTATTGGCTACATCATCTAAAGTCAAGCTTAATCTGAACAAGAATCTGAAACAAACTAAATGTATCCAGTAATGCATGATGCTGTCTATAATACAACATAGTAGTACTCGTATTGTTGTTGAGAAAATTGTCTTCAAAATCATTGTACGACGGTTGATACAACTGTAAAAGTCAGCAATTCGCTCTTATTCTAAATTCAGGTGCATTCAAAACATATTGTCAAAATGGTCGGAAACGCTACGCAACGACGGCAATGATAAAATCCAAGCAAGAACCCTGAAGATCAGGAATGCAAAAGCATTGCCTACATCAAAATGGAGGTGATTCAAAAATGAAGTAAGATCAATCGAGCTTTGAATACAAAGATAGACAGTGTGAAATGCAGACGAGATCATAATGTTCCAGCTTCATTCCCGGTGTTTACGTCATCACAGTCGTGTTATTTGTCTGAAATTGAATCTTGATAGGTCTTCACTCAAAATCATCGACCAGGATTTCCTTCATTGCTCATGGGCATCGCACGATAAAATAATGAGTACTACTCTAATTATTTGCTCTGATAAAAAGTAAAGTACAGATGTTGTAAGAGTATAATATTTTTTATTTGTGAAAGTCATATAAGATGTTAAGTCAAACCTATTTTTTATACAACGGCTTTTCTTCCAGAATAATGATACTAATTCACCCCACGATATAGTCTAGTAAAATACATAACCATAAGACACCATTTCAATTACTCAGAAATGGCCTGTTCTAACAAATAGCCAAAGGCAGTATCATCATCCTCGCTCATGTGTTCAATTTGGTCATGGTAACGATCTACGGGCATATCGAACGATGTAAAAAAAGTTTCAACATCATCGTCCAATTGCTTCTTGGGAACGCAAGCCTGCTGTTGGACTGAAAAGGATTGGAAGCTACTTCTGCGCATATGAGCCTGAATGGTGGGGCTAGACAGTGGACCTTCCCAATCCATATTGGCAGCGGAGAAGCTGGGGATGAAGGGATCGCTACAATCGTCTTCTTCGGAATCAGAAACGACGGTGGAAGTGGAATGAACGAGTTTCGGTCGTTTGTCAGTGGCCGCGGCCGGTGAAGAGGGTGCAGAAAGTGGCAAGGGTAATTCAAAGTTGGAAGAAACGGGTGCCAAGGCTGATGGGTCAAGGTAGTGGAAGGGACATCCTTCAAAGAAGATGATGTCGTTCGCATCCTTGGTTTTCTTGGCCTCGGAAGTCTGCTTTGCAGGAGAAGAGGCAGTCGTGGCAAGAGACACCTTCTTGGAGTGATTGAAACACTCGAGCTTCATCGTCGCCGGAATGGGACTGCTCTTCTTGACTGACTTGCTCGCTTCCGAGCTCGAAACAGCAGCAGCGGATGAAGTATGAGCCACGGGATCCTCCCCATGAGTCACCTTGACCGGCGGCAACGCATAAAAGTTGGGCTCATTGTCCGGATTGGTCGGCAAACGCACTCCCGTTCCCTTGACTCTCATTCGCTGAATATCATACGAAAGGCTATTCTTCCCTCGCAGGAACAACTCGTGGTAATATCCTCCCTTGTCTAACCCGCTCGTCAAACGATTGAATCCATAAAGATTCAACTGACGCTGAAAGCTCGCCATCTTGGTCTGCTTGAAATACTTTGGCATAACATGGTTGACAAACTCTTTAGGCTTGTGAACGACAAAGCATCTTCCGTGAGGTTGCCACGAGACGACGTGACCGAGTCCATCGGCTTCGATGCGGTCGAGCATTTCGTGGAGCTTGACGGGAAAGGGAGTGATGACGCCTCCTTTGGCCTTGTGCTTGATTTTGGTGGGGTCGACGACGGGATCGGTGGAGTGGTCGTGGTAGTCATGTTGGACCACGTGGGAATGGCTGGGTTCATGGTGGAGGTGGATATGAGGGTGTTGGTAGTGAGACGAGGCGGTGTGGGGAACGGTTGCTGGGCCGTGAGGTGCCGCTGCCGCCGACTGAACATAACCTTGTTGGAGATAGAATCGATTCTTGGGACCAGTCGCCGCCGCTGATTTCGTCGCCGAATCCGCTGCTGGCTTCGCCACTGATGATGCCAGAAGGTGAGAAGGGAGGACCTGGACGGTCAAGCTCCTTCGACGTCCTGTGCTTGTAATACACATGATGAATTGATTCTTTTAGTGTAATTGATAGGATGTAGACAGTTCGAGGGATCGCTTCTCGAATAGGCTGTTGATCGAATTGAATTGAATGAAACTGATGGGATAGACAGGAGAGCTGTAACGCTGTTCTTCGTTGTCTTTGTTGAATGTTTTGGTAGATGATAGACTCTTTTGACTCTGATTTTGCTTTCGAGGAGTTCTCGTTTCGGTTTTGAGCTTTTCGTTTTTTATGGGGACTGATGGACAAACACTGAAAACGCCATCACTTCTTTGTGAATGTTCTGTTCGGAGTGTGTTGATCATGAGAATCAATGGGATTTCATTCCAAAACCGAGTTGCAGTCTGGCTGATCGCATGCTTCAATAATAATAATGGTGTTGGAGCGTCACTTTATTTGATGCACTTTTTGGTGGATGTTCTATTTGATTCTATTCGTGGATTGATTGTACGTGACTTCGTGATCGTAAAAATAATTTGGTACTCCTACTACATAAAGCTCTATTTTTTGCAAGCTGGAGCAACAAGCAAGATGACCTCTAGCTATCTTCCTGCTCCTGCATGCATTCTCTCGGTAGAAATTGTTTTGCCTTCATTTTCTCCGTTTTACCGTCTTCATTTTTGGGCAATAGAAAATATAAGAAAGTGAAAAGTGATGTCAATATTGCCTTTTACTACGTTCCAAACCAGAACAGTCACGGTCACGAACTGCACGCCTTGGCATCATGTTGTGCGAAAGGTGCAAAAATAACACTATTATTAAAGCTCGTACATGATTGGTAAAAATACAGTGAATTTACGAGCTCAATTTCAATCAAATAATGAAACACGATTTTAGCACGTTTTATGACTTTAGTAAGAGAAGTACGATATCTCTCATAATATCCCTTCAAGTGGTCATAAAATCCCTTCAAGATTTTTTTCAAAGTAGGAATACTTATTAGAAGATAAATTTGAATCGATGACAATAATAAAATTATTATGCCACGGATTACCTTATGCGCCATCGATCGCCAGTCATTCTGGGAAGAATTGTCTGTGACCGACAAAGACTTCAACAAGAATAGAAATCTAAATAAAAAAAGTGAATGAAAAAACGGGATAACGAAATTTCAGAAAACGCAATTCAGCTCAGCAGTATTTTAATGACTCCAGCCACTCTTCAGTACTCGCATGAAGACGCCCTTTTTATCTGGGGGGCGTTTTTTTCGGGGAAATCCCCCGGCCGGACGTAATAAAAAGCCCAGCTCTTGATGCGAGTACTACTGAAGAGTGACTCCAGCAGACTCCAGCCTCCAGGTGTTACAATTTACAATACAGAGTCTAAGAGACACGTACGAATGACTACGTCTGTCCCTCGACAGTCATGTGGATGTGTCACTCTTCCCTCCATGACATGAGAGGAGATGATCATGTCATGTGTCAAAAGATACGAAAAGAAAATACGCGATGGCATTAACCCTAACCCTAAGATTTTTTCGGACAGACGATCATTTGAAACGCCGTCAGTACATAGGAATAGTAACAAATATCCAATTTAAAACTGGTCGTGAGACTTATTTTTCGTCCGATCCGACGTACATACGGAATTCCATCACATACCTTTTAGGGGCGCCAGTCTTAATTATCAGTGATGTGAAAGTCATTAAAGTGCCCGGAAACCTATTACCGCGGAGGGGACCGGCTCGACGACCGGAGGTTGATTATTGTCATGATCATCATGGATCATGGTCGAAAACGAAAAGGAAGTATGCATCGAATATTAGGCTGTGATTATGTATGCTTGGATTTCGATTTCAGATTCACCAAACGAGTCACTAGAATATTGTATGACTTACAATGTAAGACTCACTAAATCAAAATCCAAAATCCAACCGCCTGATCATGTACCTGTCTCGATTTCAGATTTGATATTTGACAGATTTTTATGACACATGGAATGTAATCGACCCGGCAATATTGCTCCCGGCCTAGTTTGGAAATTACCGTTACTAATTACTGTTTCCCGTTTATTTACCGCGAATTACCGCCATTCTCACGGTAACGCGGTAATCACGCTCTGCGCTAATTTTTCCGGTAATTTTTTCTTCCTGTCTGTGGGTCCCACATCAAATATTCTTGACTCCATTGGCCACATAATTCTGACCATTGATGATCGTGGCAAATGTGCTTTTGATGTTCCTCGGTCCATAAATCAATGTCCACCACCAGAAAAATAATAATTATTCATTGCCGCATCAGCCGCAATCACAATGGCGGACCGAACCCACCATCCCGTCTTGCACACATGATTAATGTCCCAATAAGAACACTGCATTGAGTAGCATTGTTGCTGTTGATGTTGTTTGTTGTGCAGCCGTGAGTCTAGTTTGTCATGGTTGATTGTAGTGTCCCCAGTCGATTTTCAATCAATCGTGATTTTGCGTGCATGCCGTCTTGCCTCATAACTCATCCCACCTCATTCCTCAACCACCATTCCTATCCCCAGCAACACAATTCTAATAGTATCGTAATAGGAATACATTGTGTCGTGTTTAGTTCAAGGTGAGTTCTCGCGATTTATTGTCACATGTTTTCGATAGACCAATATTGCGTCTATCGTGATTTTGTGTGTGCCACCTCACTTCTAAACTCTTTCCCCCTCATTCCTTGTCCACCATTTCCATTCCCACAGCAGCGCAATTTTAAAAGCATCCCTATAGGAACACATTGTGTGGTGGTTTGCTTGAGGTGAGTTCTTGTGGTTTATTGTCGCGTGTTTTCGATAGACTGCAATATTGTATTTTTTGATTGATCGCAATTTTATTGTGCATCACCTCACCTCTTAACTCATCCCCACTCATTCCTCAACCACCATTCCTATCCCCAGCAACACAATTTTAATAGTATCGCAATAGGAACACATTGTGTGGTGGTTAGCTCAAGGTGAGTTCTCGTGGTGCTGTTCGTGTGATAGACCGCAATATTGTATTTTTTGATTGATCTCGATTTTGCGTGCATCGCCTCACATCTAAACTCATCCCCCCCTCATTCCTCAACCACCATTCCTATCCCCAGCACCACCATTTTAGTAGTATCTCAAGAGGAACACATTGTGTGGTGCATTGTTGCTTGAGGTGATGTGTGTGTTCTGGATAGACCGTGATATAAAAAAATCGTGATTTTGCATGCATCGCCGCACATCTAAACTCACCCCCCCCTCATTCCTCAAGCACCATTCCCATTTCCAGCATCACCATTTTAATAGTATCTCAAGAGGAACACATTGTGTGACACATTGTTGCTTTAGGTGAGTTGTCACCGTTGATTGTCACGTGTTTTCAATTGATAGAATTGCAATTTTGCATGCATCGCCGCACATCTAAACTCATCCCCCCCTCATTCCTCAAGCACCATTCCCATTTCCAGCACCACCATCTTAATAGTATCTCAAGAGGAACACATTGTGTGACACATTGTTGCTTTAGGTGAGTTGTCATTGTCGATTGCCACGTATTTCCAATTGATTGGATTGCAATTTTGCATGCATTGCCGCACATCTAAACTCACCCCCCCCCCTCATTCCTCAAGCACCATTCCCGTTTCCAGCACCACCATTTTAATAGTATCTCAAGAGGAACACATTGTGTGGTGCATTGTTGCTTGAGGTGAGTTATGGTTGTGGTTAATTGTCACATGTTTTGAATTGATCGGATCGCCATTTTGCATGCATCACCGCAAATCTACTAAACTCATCTCACTATGCCATTCCCATCTAAGTGGCTTCATTAGAATTGATCACAACACTCCCTCTCCCTCAACCGTGCCATCCCGCTCTTTTGCATCGATAGATCATTTCATCATGCCAAGACCAAGACCGAAGAGGAAGAACCATAGCACAAAAGGTGATGGTAACAACAAGGAAATCACAGAAGATGTCCATGGAGATGCTCATGAGGTGGAAGGTTTTGGGGATGATGGAGTGTATGATCCTGATTACGAGGAGGAGGAAGAAGAAGAAGACGATGCTGCTGTTGTTGCAGAGGTAGTCAACAGTGATGACAAAGGACCCCCGGTTGAATCAGTAGCTTCTCTGCCTTCTCTGAATTCTTTTTGGGATTCAGACAAGATAGAGAAGCTACTTGATAAGAAGGGAGGATTGACCTGGAAGTGTGGGCATTGTGTTTCCATCTTTGCAGGACATGATGCTACGAAGTGTCTCTACCACGTTTGCTGTGAGAAGGGGGAGAACATCAGGCCATGCTCAGGGACAATTCCAACAGAATNGAGAAGGGGGAGAACATCAGGCCATGCTCAGGGACAATTCCAACAGAATACCGGCATATGTACAACGAGTTGATGATGAAGAAGAAACAAAAAAAGGAATCATCCATTCCACAATGAATCATATGAAGCAGCATATCGTCGACTCCCAAGAAGACATTGCTTTGTCCATTCCTGATAAGAAGAGATCCAATGTTGGTGTTGGTGGTCTTGAATCTCAACGTAAAGTGAATACTGTCCAACCAAGCATGGAGAGATATTATGACATCCCAATCGAATCAAATAATGCTACTTGATCAGTCGCATCATCATCATCATCAACCACAGCAGCATCCTCATTTTCAAAGAAGATTCCTAAGGGACGCCACCAATTGAAGCTAGGACCAAACATGATCAATCCAGAATTGAAGAAGAATTTGGATGTTGCCGTTGCGGTCTGGATTCAATCTTGTAATCTACCATTTTATCTGGCAGAGGATCCAAAGTTCAAGCACATGCTGTCGTTGGCTCGACATTCTCCGGCAAACTACGTCCCACCAAACCGTAGAGCTGTTGGGGGCGTTTTGTTGACTGCAAACTGAAACATTTGGACTTACCTTCTATGGTGATGGAGCAACAATCCAATGCAACCCAAAGATGAATCTTCTTTGTGCTGATGTGCACAATGCACAATCCTTGTGCTGTTCTTGATATTGCTGATTGTTCTGGCCACATGTCTTGTGGTGGAAAGAAAGATGCTGCATACATTGCATGTCTCTTCCTCCCAATCATGAGGAAGCTTGACCCTGAGAAGTGTTTAGGAGATCTCCTTTTTTATGGTGCCTCTAATGTTCAGAAGGCTGCTGAGATTATATCTAAACATTTTCCCAGGTGCACAGTTCTACATGGTGGAGAGCATGTTCTATCTTTGTACTTTTCTGACATTTTTCATCTTGATCAATTCAAACTGTTGATTAAGTTTCATGCTAGGGTGAGTGTACCTTGATGTACGTTATCTTTCTTTTTGATGGACATCTTTCATTATTTCTCATTTTTCATTTATTGTATTAAGTTGAGAGGTATATTTCATGGTGCAAAGCATGCAACTACATGCATGTTCGAGGCTGCTTCTAAGAAGCATAACGGCAGCAAGTACATCGGCTTCATAAACCCTTCAGAGTGCAGGATGGGTGGGGCTCAGAT
>JALLAR010000290.1:0-18455 GCA_036939335.1 Conticribra guillardii
ACTAGTCTTTTATTTTAGAGACTTAGTGTAAGAGAGAGTCATATCTGAAGTAAGAAGAGAAAAAAGAATATAATAAATACAATCCCTACTTAAAAAAATATGAGAACAAATATTAATACTCTATCTGTCTGTAAAAAAGTTAGAGTTAGTCTGCATCACCCTAAGTTAGAGTTAGCCATTTTTGACAAACAAAAAAGTTAGGTGAGTTAGAGTTAGCCATTTTAAAAAAATGAAAAAGTTAGGCGAGTTAGAGTTAGCCATTTTGGATTAAAAATAAGGTTAGTAGGTGAGTTAGAAATAGCCAAAAATGACTGCTCTATCTCTAACCTCTAACTTTGAAAGCTAACTTTAACTTTTTTCTATCTCTGCACTGGGGAGAAAACTATGATCATGATAATGTGCATTAATACACACCATGATAGATGCTATTTACAACTCACATTTAAACTAGAAACATCAAAAGGTCTCAATTTTATAAATTGGTGGTGGATAGATACACATTCATAGTATACTGTGTACAAAGTTTTAAAAACAACAACAATCATGGGATGGGAAGTTGGCCACCTTGACATTTCAACATTATATTTATTTATTGAGGATGATGTATCAGTATCAAGGGTTGAGGGTGGGTCAAAATTGATATTTCCCAATAGAGGAAATGGTTGCAGACCACTACACCAAACCACGCAAACACAAGGAATTCAGTTCAGGTGCACAAGATCCCTCGTTAGCATGAATTGAGCAGTGAGCAGTAGAAGACTTTTTGACTATTGACTTCATCTCACAAGCACAACTCACAAAATCAGTGGATGTTACTTATGGAGACAAGCAAGAGAGACACCAGTAGGTTTTTCAAAAAGAGAATCTTTTTCAAAGAAGGATGTACTTTGGCATGCACCATCACCATATATCTAAATCTGGCAACGAGCACTATCTATTGCCAAAGCAAGTACTACCTTGTTGTAACTATGAACTGAATATCAATAGGATGGCATGCTTACTTTGCTTGTAAGTCAAAATCAAATTATCTGGTTCATATTTTCCTTCATTAAAAAATAGAAAACTTGATGTTAAATGCTGCCCTGTCCTCTCAGCACATCATTGTGCTTGATACAGATAATTGCAGTGCATATGGTAGTTACTGTAAGATGCAAATATTATTAAAAAAAAACAACCCTCACCCACATAAGATGAAACAGGATCGTTAATAACAAAACAAAGTACATCATATGATGGATATCACTCTGTTGCTGATAATAGTAATGACATTTCCTCCTTGTGCCAAAATATTTCATACATAGACGACAATGCAAATACAAATGCAAGTGGAGGAGCATGTGTGTCTATTTGATTGATTTCATTACTGAAATATCATTATATTATTTTGATATTGCACCACAGCACCTTTGCCAATCAATTGTAATATTAGGAACATCCTTCCACAAACAAAATATAAAAACAAAACTGCATATTGTGTACTAATAACTCTAATAATAACTTAGGAAATTGCTTAAACTATAAGTAAAGCCATATCAGGCATTCAATGGGCATAATTAAACCAGCACATGCTGGATACTTTATACATAACTGAACATTGCATTTTTTGCAAGCACGTGACGCCAGTCTACTACGACTGATACATGGCCAGCCATGATGTATATTAAACTCCACTCGCTATGTGTGATATAAATATTTCTGATTACAACTTGTGACTGCCACTAACATGCAAAATTGACGAGACAAAAACATGCCCTGTCCAAAAGGGCCATTAACTACATTGTTTTCATTGACGACGAGAATGAATTTAGTTTGAAAATTTTACTTGGGATCAAAAACTCATGGGAAAGGCCAATGCTTTAGTCATGTGTAGGCATTCGTACCACAAACCTTTCATCTACACTCCAACCCTTGACAGGAAAATGCCATGCTTTCCCACTCCACCTGCGTTGATCATTCTTTTCAGCAAACTCCTTATCATCAGTTAAAGCCATCTGTTGACAATAGTTACTTTGGATCTCGCGGCTGAATTTATTTGCCCGAAAGACTTTGATCTCACTGCAGTCATCTTCCAAAGATGTCTTGACCGTGTACAAAGCAATATTGCATTCATACCACTTTTGGAACAATATTGGTTCCATGGTCTTGAGTGTGTGGTCACGCATGCGATCATTGGTTATTAGTATAGGAAATGAGTCCGGAAGAGACGGATTTTGTTCAATAATAGTTACGAGCATACAGTACAAGTCATCATGACATCGAGGTGGGACAGTGTAGAGTTTGCCACTGCTCCTAAGGCTATTTGTTGTATGCGCGGTGTTGTGCAATTTTGGTGTGGCGACGGCAGATGGTTATTGTGCGCACATCAAAAGATATAATGATTTTATTCACAACAAACAAAAATATTTCATTAACAAAGCGAACAGAAAAAGTGCGGGTGCCAGGAAGAATAGCTTACTTGTTCATGATTGTCAACTCTTCATCATCCAACCTTTGCCTTTCACCACCTGATATCAAAAATCCAGGCTTGACATATTTGCTCGGTAATATCACTAACGGCTTCTCGCCCTTTGTTTCCAAGTAATCAACCTGAGCCATATCATTCATACAAAAGGGAATAATGCAAGTAAGACCTAGTCAAAGCAATGTTGCCAAAAAATGTGTGACTAAAACGCACCATAAATTGGATCCGGCGATAATTGAACCTGCCATTGCTGAGATGCCGCTTGTAAAACGCTACATTTGCCCCATCTAATGATACACAAATACGACAGTCAGCAAAAAACAATGTAGTGCCTTGTGTCAATGAAAGATGTTAGTGATCGATGGTTTCTCACCTATAACTGCTGTAAATGGCCGCAACTTTCGGTTTCTGTAATTTTATCAGATTATTTGTGCAAACGAAATAATTATTAGATCAAGGTCCCTTGAATGAATGTTAATACATGCGCTCATTGCAATTTGCGCGAAGCTATCACCAATCACTCACTCTAACCAATCTGAAAACTTCTTCAACTCAGTCACCGCCCGCTCTGCTGAATCATTGTGTTTCTTATCAGGCGACTTATCATATTGATCTTTTGCTACTTTGAATAAGCCATCATATATTTGTCTTTTTTGGCTAGTGCTCAGGTTCATGATGTGTTGTTGTGTCTTCGTCACAGGGCATTTTCCAGTGTAGCGATCTAGCATCACACGGCATGCAACTAGAGCATTGATTTTTGCAGGGCACTGTATTGAAGGTATGTGTTCGACAGAAGTAGGTTCTTGCAATGATGAAATTAGAGCGGATCTATGGCGAAGGATAGGATCGTCACTGAATCCGTTTATTAGAGAATTGTAGAGCCGTTGGGCAGAAGATGAACTGATTTCTTTCGCTCTATTTGCCATTTCGGTGGCAATTTCATCAAAGAGTTTAGGTCCGCATGTGTGACTGTAACCGATCATGGACAATCCTTCAATATGCGGAGAATCCTTTCTAAAGTTGTGTGGCAATTAACGGGATTCGATAGGTAAGCGCAACATAAGTAGAATTCGTTGCAACGATATGATTTTTTGTGCACTCACCTAAAATATCCAGTCTCTGCAAGTGTCGATAGAACTAAAACGTAATGATCTGCATCCAATCTCAAACCTGGTGTCATTTGAATTCGTTTCAGCAGAGACAACGCTGAACTTACATTCCAAGCGTCGCAATAGTATGTCAAAAGTCGAAGGTTTGCACGAATATTGACGTCCTACGATTTATATTCAGTATGAAAACGAAAATGCACAATGAAACGATTACGTCGAGATCTCGTGGTGTATTGTTTGATCGAGCGTATATTCCCACTTACCTGACAGGACTGGCCAAAAGAAGCATCACCATCACCACCTTTTCTCACTGATTCGTCGTGTAGTAAATCATCATATGCGACAAGTTCTTCCAAGATACAAATATCTGCAACATCCAAATTCTCAGCAGTACACACACATTCCAAAAACACATCGACTGTTGAATGATTTAATATCATCCCGCTTTCTTTCACCTTATCCCATGCAACACGGAATGCAGCAGATTGGGAGTTTCTCTTGCAATATTCTGCAACTTGATGAAATACTAATTGTGCCATTGGGAAGAAAGATGGCTGAATCTCATTGGGAGAAACATGATCATTGATACTAGGAGAGATAATACCAGCGTATTCTACAAGTTTGGATTGGAACAGTTCACGTTGGGAGCTCAATTCTGCCACAGTGATAAGTTCGTTTTTTTTTGAATTTTTGTTGATTTTGTTACTCGTCTTTGTTGATGTGTCAAACAACCTTATCTTCCTTAGATAACTCCACCGTCTCATTATAATTTCTCGTTCCACAAAAAGGTCCTTCGTATACAGCCATTTTTTCAGCAAAATAAATACTTCTCCATTCCAAATGCCTTTGGATTCCAATGCCTTTTGAACTATCCGGAACTGATCACTAGCTAGAGCAAAATCCAGTGTTTGTTTGTATATTTGGAATAGGTTCATTTTTTGATGCGTCGAGAATGCTTTTTTTGTGGCGACTACGTAAATTGTCAGTAGTAAATGAATTTGTGTATGATAGAGGAGAATGAAGCGACAAAGAAGCAGAGCATCCGATTGTTGTATAGCGCCTGCACGAAGGTGTGGCGTTTAGGCGTTGTTGTTGCAATCTTCCATTTTGCCATCTTGAACACGACGCAAAATGATTGCTAGTTGGCAAGCGGAAGCGGCCCGTGGGCGGACACGAAGAATATTTTTTTAACTTCCACCAATTTCTTTGGTACGTCGGCATTGATGCCCGGTGGAAGGTTGTTGCTAACAAAAGCATCCTTAAATTTGTAACTGAGTACTAACTAACAGATGATGATTATTATCATTATTCTTGGAAGGTCAACCCTTCAACACGACATACATAATGATGATGGGACGATAATAATAATTGGTGGTGAAATAATAATAATGAAGTAATATTATTATTGTGGTCAGTTTTGACGAGACACGTGACCTCTCCACAAACCTGTCGAATAATGACAGCTGACGCGATGACGCCGGCCTGCCGCCCAACTCCGAAAACAGCGACGGAAACGACCACAACATCGCAAATCATATCTTGGACGAGACCCAAAAAAAACTGTAAAAAAAGGCATTGGTCAAGTACCACAACAAAAATAGCACTATCTACTAATGAACATGGCCCATGAAGAAGGAGGGCGATAAATCAAAAGGGAGTAAACAGCAACACAACCAACAAGCGAGTGGTAGTAGTAGGACCAGCGCTATTGGTAGCACTGCAAACAACAACACGAACGACGCCACTGCCATCAAGCGCCAAAAGCAATCGGCATCGCCTTTCCTCGCGGGACCATCGGACGGTGGGAAGGAATCTGGAACTTTGAGTAGTGAAAGAAAACGGTTTCAGTACTGTCCTGACGTAGGAGCGTACGTAGGGGTATTGGTAAGTGGCATTTTAAATTCCGTGGCTGGATTGCCATGAGCGATGAGCGATGATATTGTCGTTGTTCCGCGTGGTTCTGGTCTGTTCTGGCGTCGCTCGTCGCTCACCCTCTGAAGCTGCATGTATGGCGGCCTAAGTTTGAATTAAATCGACCCCATAATTGAAATCAAAAGTGGCGATCATTGCCGTCCATATCTCACCCCAATCTATTTCATATTCCATCTCATCGCGGCCTTGACGATATCATAATATCCTACATTTCAATCCCAGATCAAAAATCTCCAACTCCATAATTTGGAAGCCACCCTCGTTGAGTTTGATCGTCTTGCTGCGTCGTCATCGTCGTCGTCAGCCAACCACACCGATCCGCGTATTGCCCTCTGCTCCTCCCTTCTGCTAAACGCTCAAAAGGAAGAAAAGACCAACGACATTGGCGGCGACCAGGTCTGGAAAAGTGCGGCGCGTGATTTATTGGAAACGCTCATTGGGCCAACCAATAATTTAATTGTTGACGGGTTCGCAACAACTTTTCGGTCGATTGTATCGGCTGCTTCGAAAGGGGACTCTCAATCGGAGACGGACCTGATTGAATTTTTGATTGGCAAGGGAGACAAGTCTCTAGGACTTTCAGCGGACCATCGGATTGTTGTGGCGGCGGCATTTCTTCGTGTTTGCTCTTCTGGTTGGGGGGATCGTGGTACAGACAACGCGCTGGATCACGACGGAGACCGCGTGACTGATTTTCTCATTGAGGAGCTTGAGTGGACGACCGACCTTTCTCTGGAATTACATCAATCTGTTGTATTTACTCTTTTGGTGCAAACGGTAAGTGATTTTTTTTAGCCAGATTGCTTTGACTTGATTGTTTGTCGTCAATCATGAATTCAGATTAATTTTAAATTATTTTTTTCCTCCGTCTTTGGCCTCCGTCTCGAAACACAGGCGCGCTCAAGCAACACTGAGCGTCGCGACCGTGCACAGCGATTAGCAGAAAAACTACGATCCAAGATGAACTCCACCAATGACGCCAGTGGAATGTCGAACAACGTAGCGGAACGACTCTCCCCCGCCGGCGGCTCCAACGACACGGGAGCCGGCGTGGTCAACATTCTCATGGACCTCGGTCCGGCATGTACAGCAAATGCGGCAACCTTCCGGGATGCTCTTCGACTCATTACGCAGAAATTGCCCATGGCGCAGCAGCAACAGCTCAATGGATCGTATTCGTCACAGATCCCTCTCAAGGAAACGGCGATTGCGAGGTTAATCCACTTTTTCGCCGCTGTCGGAGGCGGTAAGCGTTCTTCTTCGGGCGGAGTCAATGACGGCAACGCTCTCTCTGCTGCCTTTGTGGGTGTAATGACGAATGACAATGATTGGAAAAATGACGGTGGGGATTGGAATCTCGATGTGGTATCGCAGGTCCTTGGCGACTTTTCTCATCTCAACTGGTCATTGGTGGCTAGATCGTTTGATTTCCCTGAGTTCAAGATTCGAGATGCAAGACACTCGGAGCTTCTTCTTGCACTCTACCGAACTGGCGCACAGGCTCATTTACCAATGGATCAAATTACCGTTGGATGGAATAATAATCTTGGTCAACTCACTCTCTTGGAGAATCTCCTGGCTGTACCCCCAAGTGTGTATGCCTTCCAAGTTAATGCAGACGAGGCCGCGGATGCTGCCACGGTGGATGGTGTAGCGACGAGTTGTCCCAACCCCCGGGGTTGGGCTTCGGCAAAAGTTCTTCAACGACTTCTTCATTTATCCGACGAAAAAACTTTACACCAAAAAGTGCGAGAAATATTCGTGGTGGGTCTTTTGAGCTGCCCTGAAATCATTCTTTGTGCGTTGGTTCGTCTTCAGCTGAGTGTTGCAAGTGCTGCGGCTCAGCAAACTAGTGGCGATGCCAAGGCGATTGCGGCAGCGAATGCCAGTGCGGGAATGCCCATGAAAGGAGAGTTGATGCGTGAGTTGATCCCTCTATTTTTCAAGCCCAACACTCAACATGTTGTTAGGAATGGGCCGGCAGCATTGCGTCGACTTTGGTCTATATCTCAGAACACTGTTGTAGCGGCATGCATAGAAGCTTGGAGAAGTACTGCCAATGACCCCCCACAGGTCCGATTCAACACAGTTGTTCACATCATTGGTGTGGTCAGGATACTTCCTTCTCCTGAAAATGCTATTGCGACCATACTCAATGGGAATAAGGACCCTGAATTCAGCTTTACTGTCGCCTTTGTGATGGCTGATCATGACATGTTACAGCTCCGTCCATGGTTGACTGATAGAATGACAAATGCAGGAGTGAACAAGACTATGTTTGCAGTAGCTCTCATTGCTTATCTTGGCAAAAACTATTCTCAAGCTTCCTCACGCAGGAACAAACCACTCGTCAGCATAGAGAACCTCTCCACCTGTCTTCAATTTCTTGTTTCCGTCGATAACGAAACATTGGCTTCAGTAATCCCAAACACCTCCAATGAACAAAATGCAGGCAAGGGAGTAACTCTGGGGTCGAGTGTCAAGGCATTAGTGGAAGCATGCGTCGCCCGGCACCAGAACCTTGGTAGCGCCATTGCCGCCCCTCCTAAAAATGATGCACCACCCACCAACCATCCTTCAGGAAGCCAAGATGATATTGAAGAGATGGCCAACTCATATTTTCAAAAGATTTATACATCCGAACAAAGTGCGCGTGATGTGGTTGAAATAATGAAGAAATTCAAGGCATCTGGAAGCACAAGGGAAAACGACATTTTTGCCTGTATGATTCATAATCTTTTTGACGAATACAGGTTCTTCAACAAATATCCCGAGAAAGAGCTCCGTATCACGGGGATTTTGTTTGGTTTATTGATCAAAGAACAACTTGTTCATAGCATCACATTAGGAATTGCGCTGCGCTACGTTCTTGAAGCACTGCGCAAAGAACCTGGTCAAACCCCCATGAGTGGCAAGATGTTCAGGTTTGGAATGTTTGCGCTGGAACAATTTAAGGAACGACTTCATGAATGGCCACAGTATTGTTCTCACATTGTACAAATCGGGTATCTCAGGGAAGGGTATGGTTCACTGGTAGCTGAAATTGAAGGTGCATTGGAAGATAATCACAGCCATGCTTCATCTGTCTCGACTGGCCCAACGGCCCCTACTGATTTGTCCGGAGGAAGAACTGCTGATAGTGGTGATGATGAGCGGAACTCGCTGCCTGTTCCTGCGAGCATGCTTGGTGGAGAAATCAGTGTGCCTAGGTCTCAGATGTCCATTCCTATTGGTGGCATTGGTGTTGGTGCTAGTGCTAGTGCTAGCACTGGAAGTGGCATATCTGCGCCACTCAGCTTTGGCATGGGCACTGATGGAAGGGCTCTTTTCCCTACCAAAACAGAGGTTCCTGCCACACCGTTCCCAACTCAGCCCAAAGAGCAAAAACCGAGAAAGGCAGTGTTTGGCCCAGGATTGGGACGCGCTGTCAATGCACCGGCTGAATCAAGTGATTCTCAGAATGAGGCTCCTCCAGACACGCTTTTGGATAGAGTCCAATTTCTGATTAACAATGTCTCGCCTTCTAATGTGGAGCAAAAGTCTCACGACTTGAAAGATATGCTGGAGCCCAAATATTTTGGATGGCTTGGAAACTATTTGGTGGTCAAGCGAATCAGTACCCAGCCAAACTTCCACTCTCTGTATCTAAGCTTCTTGAACAATCTTGGTGATTATGGTAGAGGCCTTGTTGAAGCGATTTTGGCTAGTGTCTACGAGAATGTGGGAGGACTTTTAAGGTCTCAAAAGATCACAACTTCAACGTCGGAACGAAGTCTTTTGAAAAACCTTGGTAGCTGGCTAGGGCAGATCACTCTTGCCCGAAACCGCCCCATCTTGCAAGTCATGCTTGATTGTAAGGAACTACTCTTCCAAGGTTATGAAACTGGAATGTTGATTGCCGTAACCCCGTTTGTGGCGAAGATTCTTGAGGGGGCTAAAAATTCCAATATCTTTTGCCCACCCAACCCGTGGTTGATGGGACTCCTCAGTGTATTCCGTGCATTGTACAATGTTGATGATTTGAAAATGAACATCAAATTCGAAGTTGAGGTGTTGTGCAAAAATTTGGGACTGAAACTGGAGGACATTCCCATGCGAAATGCTGATTTGTCGAAAAGAGTGCCTCCAGTGAAAGAGAAGAACCCTGATTTCAATTTGAAGAGCCAGCAATCTGGGAGCGCTTCGAATGCAGGGGCAGGAACATCAACTCCATCCAAGGCTGGTGCAGGACAAGGTTTGGCTCTCGCTGCTGCAAACTCCATGCTTTCTAGTCCTGAAAACAAATCGAGCAGTGCATCTACAGGTGGTGATACTGTGAAATCTGAAGCTTCCGACAGTGGATCAAAGGACCAGCAACAGACAGTCATTCCAAACTTAGCCGCATACGTGAATGTCAACCCCAACCTAACCCAACTTTTCCGACAAGTCCAAGGAGGACCACTTGCTTCAAATGTTACACCAGATGTTCTCAAACGCTCCGTTCCAATTGCCGTGGACTGCGCAATTCGCGAAATCATTCAACCTGTCGTCGAGAGGAGTGTGTCTATTGCGTGCATCACCACAAAAGCCATTGTCACAAAAGACTTTGCTATGGAGGGCGACGAGACTAAGATGCGTAAGGCCGCGCAACTCATGGTCGCAAACCTTGCTGGGAGTCTTGCACTCGTGACCTGTCGAGAGCCCTTGCACACGAGTATTTCATCTCATCTCCGCCAAATCCTTATGACTGCAATCAATAACGCTGGTGGAAATGCTTCAGGGCCTGCTAACCTTGGTGATCAAGAGCAGAATGCTTTGGACCAGTGTGTTGCTATTTGTTCGACGGAGAATCTTGAGCTAGGCTGCATGTTGATCGAAAAGGCGGCAACAGAGAAAGCTGTTCGAGACATGGATGAAGCACTGGCTCCTGCCCTCTCTACCCGCAAGAAGCACCGTGAGCAAATGGGCCAGCCGTACTACGATATGTCCATTTTTCATAATGAAGGTCAGAGGTATCCCAAGGCTTTGCCAGAGCCTCTAAGGCCCAAACCAGGTGGTTTGCAACCTGAGCAACTCTTTGTTTATGATGCCTTTCAAAGGATTCCTCGTCAGCCCGCACCTTCTTCTCACTCCAGCCAGTCTATCTCTGATGGTCAAGGATTATCTAACTCCGACCCGTCAGGTGACCAGTTGGGAGATGAGTCTGGTACATCCATGACTTCATCTGGGCAACTAAACTTGAATGCCATCTCAGCCATAGCAATGAAGCTTGATAGTTCTGTAACAACTCTTTTGGACACAGCTGGACCTCGTGCGCAAGAAATTAGTCTTGCCATGATTCCTCCCGATCATGAGATTAAGCAACTCATTTCTGCTGTTCCACGTGTCGTGTCTCCTTCTGACGAATCTCGTTCATTGAGCTCGTCAGAAACTGATGCTATCTTAAGCTTTTCGCAGGGCATCTTCAAGCGTCTGTATGAAGTAAACTTGTCAGAACGTTTACGATTGGAAGCGCTAGTATCCCTGCTTGAAATGCTGAATAAGATCTGTCCTCAGCTCGGTAGAGACATGGGCACCTGGGCAACTTATGCTCCAACAAAGACTGATGTCCAACGCAAGTTGCATCGCACTGTCCTTCTGCTTCTAGTGCGTAGTGAACTCATCCCGATTGGCGATCTTGACACTTATCTTGCAAGTAATGCAGACGAGGGGCGTGACCCCACATGGCTAGAATTTTTAATCCTCTTTGTTCGCACTGCGGTGTTGGAAAACATATCTCCTCCTGCCAAGATGCCTAAGATGATCAACGTCGTACAAAGTATTGCAGAAGATAGGGCATCTGTTAGCCCCGAGATCAATCAAGCCTTCCGCAAGGCAGCATCACGTCTGCTTGAAGAACTTCGCAGTAACTTGGACTCTACAGATTCACGCAGGCAGATGATGCAAGGCGATGGAAAGACCAAAGACGTTCGTGCTCCACATCCAACATATGAAGAGAGCAGCAGTCTTTCTCCCGTGTCATTGAAGCATCTTATTGACTCTTCTGTGGCGATTGCCAAGGCATCTCAAACCTTTGCCAGTAGTGACCCTCCAAATGCCAAACAACTTGTGACAGATATACTTGTGAACTGGCTTCGTGTCCAGAGTGATGCAGCGAGTAACGACAAAATCCTTGCCCAGTTTTTGCAGCGTTTACAGCAACAGTTTGGTGTCGGATCAAATGATGATCAGACTGAGCGGTTTTTGCGTCTGACAACTGAGGTTGTCATTGAATCCTGCATCAAGAGCGCTGTTGGAGATGCGTCCAAAACCCTTAACTACAACGCCATAGATGGATATACAAAGTTGTTGTCATACCTTGTGAGGTACATGAATGGAGGTGGTTCGCCTGATCAGGTAACTCAACAAAGGCTTGCTTTGTTAAACAAAGTTCTCGGAGTGATTGCTAGGTCTTTGGTGACAAATTATGAAAAGTCCCAGCGTGATAGCAGTGTATCATGGGATCAACGTCCCTGGTTCCGCCTTCTCCTTGACTTGTTGTACGAGCTGAACCTCCCAAACCCAGCCTTAGACCCTATTAAATCTGGTATTGTGAACATATTCGGGAGCGCATTCCATGTTGTTCAACCACTTGTCGTTCCAGGTGCGACAATGTTAAACATTACATTTTCCTTTTACTCATGTGAATATTTCTAATTATTTTTGCATGTGTGTTTTCTTGGTATTTTTACAGGATTCTCATTCGCCTGGTTGGAGTTGATTTCTCATAGGATGTTCCTTTCGAATCTGCTACTTGCCAAAGACCAAAAGGGTTGGGGAGTCATGCATCAACTGCTGATCGACGTGCTGCTTTTCATTGAACCTCATCTACGCAAGGTTGAGCTCACTGAGGCTACGAAGAAGTACTATGACGGAGTTCTTCGCGTTGTCTTGATGCTTGTGCATGACTTCCCTTCATTCCTTGCGGCGTACCATTTGTCCTTTTGCAATGTGATTCCCGATAATTGTGTGCAGCTAAGGAATCTTGTCTTATCTGCGATTCCGAAGGGAATTCCTCTTCATGACCCCATCTCTAGAAACTTCAAAATTGATAGGCTACCGGAGATTTCTCAGAGCCCGCTCATTCTCTCTAATGTAGTGGGGCCATTGATGCCATTCAAATCAGAGCTAGATGGTTTTCTTAGGAACCAGCAGCCTGCTGATTTCCTTGCAAAAATGGTTCCTCTTCTTTGTAAAGAAGGCAAACATGACGTGGATGCTCCAAAAATCAACTCCCTTGTGCTTTATGTTGGAATGCAAGGTCTTGCACGGCTCCAGAACGAACAAATTGCCAGCAGCCTTGGCCGTACTCCAGAAATGGAGGTTTTCCAGAAGTTGATGGAGCTTGGTGACCATGGAAGGTACATTAGCCTGAACGCGATTGCCAACCAGCTCCGTTATCCGTCCAGCCACACACACTACTTCTCATGTGCAATGCTGTTCCTCTTCAACGAGACAAAGGATGATGGTGTAAAAGAACAAATCACTCGTGTATTGTTGGAGCGTCTCATCACGCAGCGTCCTCATCCTGTAAGTTTTGTGCGCCGTCATTCATTGTTTAATCACATCATTTTTCTGTCTTGTAACTGATGACAAAATGTTTTCCCTTATTTCAATAGTGGGGGCTGCTCATTACCTTCATCGAGTTGATCAAAAACTCCAAATATCAGTTCTGGAGTCACCCGTTCACTCGTTGTGCCACTGAGATTGAGAAGGTATTCGAGAATGTTGCTAGATCATGCATGTTGCCAACGGCTATGCGTATTACCGCAAGTGGCGATGGGGATGCGCCACAGTAGATCGGGGTTGTTTGGGGTGATAATTTGATGCAAGTCGTGTTTCATTAGTCCATTTTCTTGTTCATCATAGGGGTTCTTTATTGCTGGGGTCTTTTGTTTGACTACTATCATTTCTAAAATGTATGGATTGTAAGTAAGTGAAAATAAGCTACATAAATATAATTCTGTTTATTGTTATAGAAAACGGATAACTACAGTGGTATATTTGCCTCAGCTCAATCTTCCTTCTTTGTGAGTTAGCTATCTTCAACAGCCAAAATCTTTCAGGATTATTTTGACTACTATGTAGAATCCAATGCTCGAAACAATGCACCTGAACTTTTATAAAAGGTTCCATTCAGCGCCCATGCTACGTCTTGCCTTGATCCATCATATTTCTTCAACAACTATCTACTCTTTGTCAAATTCGTCCTGCTTAGCTCAAGCTTTCCTCTTCGCAGCTGTGCCTGAACCTAGATATTTCTTTCCATCTGGCGCCCGTGCTATGACTTTTCTTGATACGTCATATTTGTTCAACAACCAGCTTTTGTCAACTTCCTCCTCCTTCGTGACAACTTGCATCTTCACGAGTTCGCTGTCTTTCACTACCCAAAATTGATCAGGTTCATTTTAGACTATGGTCCAATGCTCAAAATGTTGTGCCTACACCTTTTACTAAAAGGTTTCATCCGGTGCCCATGATAGAACTGTATGTGATCCATCATATTTATTCAACGACTACCCTTCATCAAATTCCTCCTCCTAAGCAAAAGCTTTCATCTTAGCAAGTTTGCCATCTTCAATATATCCACTTTTGGTAACTGCACCAGAACCTCTAAAAGCAGCAACTACTTTGTCCAACATGTCCACTACTAGCATAGATTTCAAACTAAGCACTCATGAACAACAAGTTAACCACAATAATGGTGATGCTTTTATAATGCCTACAATTGGGCTATTGATAAGACCATTGGCAGCCATTGGTCAAAGTGATTCTACTACCGAGATCAAAGTTACCTGTCCAGATTTGTCAGTCCATACCCAATCCTAGTGCCAGCATGAGTAACACTGGATCCTCAATTTTACCTTATTCAGCTTGCCAGCAGATAAAAGACACACCTCTTGAAATATATGCCAATGTGATTTATTCTTTGGCAAGTTCCATTCACACTTTGAAGGATCACTTTTTTGTGAATACATCAAAAACAAAGATGGAACAATGAGAAAAAAGCCTGGCTTTTCCTTCAATCAACATGAGTCTATTTGAACAATGTACCTGACCCTTTATCATTTGTTTCTGAGTACTGAACACTATTTGTATTGATACAAAGGATTTGATTATGTAAAGGATTGGACAGCCAATATAGTTTTAAAATTAAAAATAGAACTGTGCAAGTGCTAGCAATGGTGCCCAGTTACAACTTTACTAAACATTAGAAGGTTGATGGTTGATCACACACAAATTGAAAACATTGCGCTTGTTGCTTGAATTGAATTTGAATTTTGAGTGTGCTCAAACATATTACATTTACTAGATTTAATAATATATTAATTATTGCATAATTTAGGCAGTTTGCATAACACAACAAGAAACAAGAGTTGAGATACATATACAATGATCATACTGGGAGAACACAAAGAATGAGATGAGGATGAATACACTCATTAACTTGTTTCGCCACCTTGGCCCTTAGACCTTTAAAGATAGGCAGAATCGGCAACCTTTGCTTTTTAAAGGTCACCGATTCTGCCTACCTTTAACGAATAAGGCTTAGAGCTGTTTTTTAAAGGTCGCCATTGGCTTAAATGGTCACCTTTTATTTTTTATTCATTGTTTTTTAGAAAATCATATTGGACTCCTACGTATGTAAGAACCAAAAGTTCCAATTTTAGGAAACTCCCAAATACACAATTGGGGGTTGATCGATCGGCGATCAATCGTCGATCGATTTGCCGCGGGCATTGCTAGCTATTTGTATTCTTTTCTATTATGGGCTGTTATTCATTCATTCTACAATTAATCAAGGGCTACGTGGTATTTGTTCCCACCTTAAATTTAATGTAGAATCAATCTAGCGCAAGTCCGGACCAATAATACCCACTTTTGAAGGAGAAATTCGACATTCAGTGTCAGTGATACGCATATCAAAAACACACATGTGTCCCCGTTCCCAGAATCCATGCACTCATTTGTCTCCCCTGTAACTGCCGCCTCTGCTGGACCCTGTACTCCTGTTGGTGTTGTTGCATTTGCCGCCGGTCGATTGGGTGTTGCTGCTGCCACAGGCTGTGCTCGCTTGTCACCAGGAAGGAGACCACCATAATATGTTTTTGGTTCATGGTCTACCGCTGATGGCTTAAGAGCCAGTTCGCACAAATACCCCCATTCGTCCACTACGTCGTCGTGCCTCACCAACACAAGTCCGCCCTTCTTGCACTGGAGTCCATATTCCACTGTGAACTTTGCCCCACAACCATCA
This sequence comes from Conticribra guillardii, assembly GCA_036939335.1. Classification (NCBI taxonomy): domain Eukaryota; phylum Bacillariophyta; class Thalassiosirophyceae; order Thalassiosirales; family Thalassiosiraceae; genus Conticribra; species Conticribra guillardii. Next base: position 15,779 of record JALLAR010000290.1, read on the forward strand.
CAGTGTGATGGCAGCCCAACCAGCTCGAATCCAATGCGCAACACCAGGTTGTCTTGAAATTCATCTGCCGATAGTTCAGTGCCATTTAAGGCACTGGGGTAGGCTGTGAGCCATGCTCCCGACTCTTTTGCCCGTGCCAGTCACCTTTCCTCCGCCTGTCCCAGCACCTTCACTCGCTTTCCCAATGCCACCTCCTCATCCATGTCCTTCATCACCCTCGCCATCTTCTGCGCCTGTGCCACACACTTCTGGTGCTGATCTAGATCCAGAGGCGCCATCACCCATAGGGAGTGTGACAGGATGTCGGAACATGCCTTAGAGGTCATGTATTGATGTTCTGCTGTCTCCACAGGGTTTGGGATGCCGATCCGATTGTTCATTGTGACGGAAGACAAAGGAACTTCCGAGGTGGCGGCGGCGGAGGTTTCTGCGGCATCTGCTTTGGTTACCGCAGTGGCGGCAGAGGATTGGCCACCATCATTGTCGAGATGGGCATTTTTGTACGTGGTGGCATGATTGAGATGGCCTTATTTTGAATTTTGGACTCGTCCATGATAGAGAGAGGATCGATGGATGTCCTTGACTAGATGGCCCACCGGCATGATATCATATGACTGCATGATTAATTATTATTGATCTACACTCACACTGATTTGACCTTGATGGTTGGGTTGGTGGGCGGGCGCTTTAATTACAAGATGGACTAACAAACAGTGAGTAGTGATTTTTTTGAATAAATTTGAGTTGTGTATGGATTCCTACTTACATTGTCTACAGGAGGATGACCAATCGTAGGCTTTATGTTGTGGCGAGTGACGACGTCCAAACCCAGCGCCTGCCCGTTCTTGACATTGTTATCTCAATTCTCGGGTGTGAGATGGACACTCGTTTGATTGAAATACATTCTCTTTCATTATTTTTTGTTGACTCTATTTTGCTTTTTAACACAAAAATTATTTCAACAAAAGGAGTGAGTAATACGTGTAACATATAGTACATATTTGGCGACGAAAATATTTCTCGTTTCTCGAAAAATCTTCTGTGTGATAGATTGTGATAGATTGTGATGCATCACAATTTATCACAATCTATCATGGAGAAAAAAATGTTGCGAGCTCCAAATGAGATAAATATGATGGATAAATTCAAATCCGAAATCTTCCAGGATTTGGACTGATGTCACTGTTAAGATACTTATGACTGCAGGGAGTCATACTCCCCAAAATCTTATAATAAAACATGAGGACTTAAGTACTCTAGTATTGTAGTGATTTTCAGACAACATCACTATGCACTCTTTGACGAAAACTTCGCCAAGTTTGAGAGGTGACGATGATGTGTTGAGTAGGGGTAGTAGATAATAATAATATCATCTCTACTACTTACTATGGTACATACTACATTTGTCTAAGATTGCCCGGATAGACCCACATCTATTGCCTCATATAACGGCGTTGACACTTTCTTGAAATAATAATGAAAGGCAAGGTTTCAGTTTGCTCGTCCAAACCTCTTGTCCAAACTAACGGCATCTCTCACCTCACCTCGCCGCGCTCTCAGCTCATGTTGTATCTCTACTTTCGTATTTTGCGATTGAAAATTATCTACTTCTATTACTCCGTTGAATTATCATATGACTGCATGATTAATTATTAGGAGTATTGATCTACACTCACACTGATTCGACCTTGATGGTTGGGTCGGTGGGCGGGCGCTTTAATTACAAGATGGACTAACGAACAGCAAGTAGTGATTTTTTTGAATAAATTTGAGTTGTGTATGGATTCCTACTTACATCGTCTACAGGAGGATGACCAATCATAGGCTATGTACCCTACAAAAGGACTACATAGTAAAATCTAATTATGACTAATATTTAGGGTAAAAATATCCAAATTTGAGAAACTTAGATCAATAAATCACAATCTATCACAATCTATCACAATCTATCACAATCTATCACAATCTATCACAATCTACATCACATCGAAAGAAACTCGATTCATGAAACGAGAAACATTTCCGTGGCCAGAAATGCTAATATGGGTATGTACCGTAGATTGCACCCCAGGTACATCGCCAAAAATATTGATACTAATATTATTATTTTACCAGATCTGTTTTAGGAGTAGGATACTAACGATGGGACAGATGATTAGGTATTATTACCCACTCCATGATAGTTGATGACTGAGCCATTTCTCCTCGTGAGGTCTTTGATCTGTGGAGGTCGAGGCGCTTGGTCAAAGGGGCGATGACTCCATTGACTGTCTCTCCTCCCAACCCGCGCCCCTGGCACCCGGCAACGATGTGAAGAATCTGCCCCTCTGCCCTCTTTTTGTTGGATGACGGCACGTCTTTGGCCGAGTTGACATCGGTCCCTCCTGCCTCCCGCTGCCCGCCCAACCCCTTCCTTGTACCACCATGTCCGCATCATCAATAAAAGAACTAACATGCCAAATTGAATAAATAAAATAAAAGTAACAAAATAATTTTGTGACAATAATATAATATTAGAATATTACAAACAACAATTTATTTAATGGTTATTTCTTCAATCGTTCAGCATGACTCGGTCGAAGACGTGCCACCGTCTGATTGTGAGAGGAAGAAGGTCCTCCCTCCTCCCCCCTGCCCCCACTATCATTATTACTATTACTATTAAAGATTACTACAA
>JALLAR010000291.1:0-17748 GCA_036939335.1 Conticribra guillardii
TTAGACCTTATGTAAAGAAAGTTCCCTTATGTTATCACCAATAATCAGGGTACTAGGAAATAGTACTACTTTTTGACTCTCAATTAGTAACACCACGCAATAGGTAACATAATATTATGAAGACCCCAGCTTGTTTTCTGCTCGGCGCTGACGCACACCCAAAATACCGCCCAAGGGCAAACATATTTTCTCATTTTCTCGTGTTTTCTCCGTCCAAACAACATCATTTTTTGCTATCAAAATGACGAAGACCTCCCTTCAACTCAACATCCTGTTAGTTTCAGGCGCCATCGGTGCTCTCGGGTTTTCTCCAAGTAATTCATTTGTGAACAGGATCGCAGTTCTTTCGCATTCCTACCGATCCATTCCCCTCCCGAGTTCGCCCGAATCCACCAACGAATCAGACAATGAAGTCACCGCGATAGATGTGCAGGTTCTCACTCCAGAGGAAGAAGCCAAAATAGGCAACCTAGTGGCAGACGAAGAATGGGCTGGTCTTTCCATGGAACTCGCCGAAGTAGTTCGTACTGCCGTCATAGAAGATTTGAAGAAAAATTCCCGGGATTTTCTTGATAAGGTAGGGTAGGACCCATTTGCGTTTATTATCATATTTCACTTTTTTATTCTCACATTGAGCATGTCATACTAAATATTGAAAATTGCATCATAGGATGATTATGCCGTCGGCGACTTTTCAAAAGAAATCGACCGTCGTGTCAAGAATGAAGTGGCAAAAATGAGAGAAAAAGAGGAATACGAGTTAGGTGACCTATCTGTAGTTTTGGATGGCAAAGTTAAGGACATGGTGTGCGAGATGACTGGGAAAGAAGACTACGAATTTGGAGACCTGAGTGTAGAGATTGATAAGCGTACCAAAGAAGAGGTTGCCAAGTTCTGTGGGAAGGAAAAGTACGAGTTTGGTGATTTATCCAAGGAACTTACCAAACGAACCAAAAAGGGTATTTTGGGCTACATTGGGAAAGACGATTACCAGTTTGGTGATCTGAGTAAAGAGATTGCAAACAGAACGAAGAAGAATCTTTTGGACTACACAGGAAAGGAAAATTATGAGTTTGGAGATGTGACTAAAAAATTGATGGGGAATCTTTTTGGTGATAAGAAGGGTGGAAAGTAATGCCATCACCGCAAAATTAGGTTTTCAAGAATTTAACTGGGAAGAATTGTCGTGAGAGGCGAATAAGGTCTAATACTAATCCGTCTTGATTATGTACCTTCCGCACCTCCGCTAATCCACCTTTATCAAAAGACAAATAACATCATTCCATTATCTACTGCGTATGTTACTATCAGCTATTTAATTGCTTGTAGCAAGGTTATTTATTTTGGATGTATGTTCTGCGACAAGACCAACAGGTCAAGCCATTAAATCTGTTAATAAAGAAGTTCATTGGTTAGCGTCATATTCATTACTTTTAATTACTGCAAATACATCACAATCTTGCCAGATGGTCGACATCACACCTTTCATTTGTTAGATTCCTCCTTATCCTAGACTAAAGTTTTTCATTCCTATCTCTAATTACCATTCAGATTTTACTTTCCTCCTTTCTTTCCGCTGAATAAGTTGCCCATCAACTTTTTGGTCACGTCACCAAATTGATATTCATCTTTCCCAGTGTAATTTTTCATAGCCTGCTTAGTGAGGTCACCAAACTTGTAATCAGATTGCCCAGTATATTTTAAAACACCCTCCTTTGTCCTCTTTGCAAGTTCTGATGACAAATCCCCAACCTGGTAGGTATCTTTTCCGCAGAATTGAGCTACCGAATCCTTAACACGTGAATCAATTTCGGTACTAAGATCACCAAACTCGTATGCGTCATTGCCCGTCATCTCACACACCATTTCTTTCACTTTGCCATCCAAAACTACCGAAAAATCACCTAGCTCGTATTCATCTTTTTCTCGTAGTTTGGCAATCTCGTCTTTCACACGCGAATCAATTTCTTTCGTAAAATCCCCAACGGCATAATCTTCTTTTCCCAAAAAATCACGAGAATTCTTCTTCATATCCTCCACAACGGCCGTGCGAACAATTTCGGCAAGTTCCATACTGAGACCAGACCATTCTTCATTTGCTACAAGATTTCCAATCTTGGCTTCTTCTTCGGCTGTGAGCTCGACCTCCTCAGACTCGTTGGTTGGTTCGGGTGTGCTGTGAAGGGGACGGGATTGACGAAACTTTTGATTAGATGTAGTCGTCGCGAGAGATCGCGATGGATGTGACGGCGCAAACCCCAGTGTGCCGATGGCCCCTGTCGCCAGAAGTTGCAGAAAGAGACGAACAAAGAACCTCGCCATGTTGCTTGGATCGAAGAAATGATCTAATATTATTTCTTTTATGGAAAGATTTTGTTGTGTCAGGAAAAGTTGTGAGTTTTCTTTTTTCGATGCCTCGCTCCTCAACAATCGATCACTGACGTGCGGGTTGGACCGAAGTGAATGCCCATGTAAATAATAGTACCGAGAATGCTCCTCGAGAGTGAGCTCAAGTAGCCATCAATACGGACAGGCACGGTGGATCTTCGGCTTACGCACGGCATAAAAAAATGGCGCGGGGTCAAATAATAATTAGTAGGACGACACACACAACCCATTATCTACTACAACATAATATTATTATCTGCTCCCAAAATCCAATTCATCCAATACGTGATGAGCATAAAAAATAACGAATAGGAGTAATAATATTAACCGCCTCTTGATTGACTGCATCGTGCAAAAAAGGCTACCGAATAAACATGCCAGAAGTAATTGATATCTTATCAGATGACGACGACGACGTCTCAACAGATTCCACCCCAAAAGCGAACGCGGCCGATGCACGTGAAGGAACATGGAAGATAGTTTTGTTGATGGACCATCGGGAAGTAAGTAATCGCCGTGCGCAAGAGAGACAAATAATGTACTTATTATGGTGTTGATGATACATCTAATTTGCATACTCACGCTCTCGTCCTTCGTTTCCAGTTCAATCAAACCGACTTTCTTAAAACCTTGGCGGATCGTATCAATCGCCATTTCAAAGAAAAAAGTCCCGTAGACAGGCTTTACCCACAGTACTGCGAGAGGGTGACGCTGCCGTCAGCGGATTACATGTTTGTTGCTCGGAAAATCTGCAATATTAGCGGTGAAGTTATTGACGAGCGTGTTTTGAACTTGATCATTGAACGTAAGAATGTCAATGACTTGCAACAATGCTTGATTGCACCCAGCAAAAAGTACAAGCCGTTGTCGTTCTTCGAAGCACAAATGTACAAACTGCAACAACTGAGTATGATTTCGAATAAGTTGTTTTTAATGGAAGGAGATGAAGGTAGTCCGACGGAATTTTATCAGCAAGGCGAAAAGATGGAGCGTGAAAAGAGATTGAAAAGAGTGAAAACACTACGAATGCAAATACAAAATGGCGAGTATCAAGGGATTACACTTGAATGCACCAAAACAAAAAATGATACAGTGCTTTACCTTATTGAGCAAATGGAAAAATTCAAAAACGCATTCAATCCAATGCAACTACCAGACTTGACTATGCACGGATTAAATGCGCAAATTAATGAACACATGAAAGACCCGACTTTTGTTGAGTATCTCAGACTGAGAAACATAAAAGGAGTTGGCGATAAAAGCGCTATGAAGGTGATTATGAATCCTGAACTGGATTGGAATAAGTCATTCATCTCGCCAGCATGTACGAACAAAAAGACGAAATCCACTCTAGAAGATCGTGCCACATTTTATGTTCCAGTATCCAAGCGAAGATTAAGCGCAGCTTCATCTAAATGCGAGGATCGTGCTTCTACAACTACTCCAAGAAAGAGTCAAAATGCTTCCAACACTCCAAAAAAGAAAGGAGGTTTACCTGCCTCCACTACTCCGAAAAGGAAAGATGGTTTACCTGACTCCACTACTCCTAAAAAGAAAGACAATTTACCTACCTCCAATTCAAAAAAGAGGCCTAAGTATACACCAGCACCAGAGACAATTTACATACGACCGCCTTCTGCCCAACGACAACAGCATGCACCAAACTCCAATCAAAGTATTGCAGCTTCTTCAAAGATTATGGAAAGGCCCAGCTATATGTCGACAGATCCCATGCGCAATGTTCAAAATTCTGTAGTAGCTTCTTATTTACTGAATGACAAACGTCATGACCATCTTCTTCAGAATTTGCTCCCAAAGAAGAATTCACCGCCAAAGAAAAAATCTTCGCCTCCACAGAGAAAGACACCAGCATCAGCAACAGCAGTAGCAATGGTATCACGAGTCCCATCATCATTATCATCATTATCATCATCATCATCATCATCATCATCAAAATCATCATCGCCACCACCACATCCACCATCAAAAACGCCACCATCGATTCAAACAAACAGAACAAAAGCAGTGCAAGAGTGTATTGATATTTCAGATAATACAAATGAGACCCTCCAAAAGAAGAATTTACCACCAAAGAAAAAATCACTGCCAAAGAAAAAATCTTCGCCTCCACAGCGAAAGACACCAGCATCAGCAATCGCAATGGTATCGCGATCCCCATCATTATTATTATCATCATCATCATCATCATCATCATCATTATCATTATCATCATCATCAAAATCATCATCGCCACCACCCCATCCACCATCAAAAACGCCACCATCGATTCGAACAACCAGAACAATAGCAGTGCAAGAGTGTATTGATATTTCAGACGACACAGAAGAGACCAAGGACAATTTAAGCTGGGTGTGCAAAAGCTGTACGTTTATAAATGATAATATGTGTTTTCTATTGTGCGAATTGTGTAACGAGGAGCGCATTTGAATATCAATAAATTCATTGACATTCTCACTGCTAGAACTTGGTAGACTCGAGAGGGCCCTAGAGTATTCTTAAAAATTGCATTGTTACTTTTAGTGAAACATTTACGTTGTTTTTACTCAGCTTGATCAAATAAATCTAGATCCTTCCAATTACATAATATCATGTACACATCTAAGACAACCTAAAACAAATCACTCCTGCCCGTCTTCAGCATTAACTTCTTCATCGCCATCAAATGCATTTTTCCTTATCTTCACTAGATTCAATGCCCCAAGATCACTCACATAAGTGGCGCTAATAACGTCTCCTGGTCGCAAAGATTGATAAACATCAGCCCCTTTCACGATGTATCCAAACGGGGCATACTGCCCGTCCAGCAATTCGGTACGTTTAGGCGAAATGTCTCTTATTGGGAGCGAAAAGAATTCAGAAGACCCTCCATTTGATACACGGTCAGGATGATTCATGGCAACAATGTTTGGTATATCAAAAGACAGAACTGGGCGGAAGTTGGAAGATGAAGTGGTTGTAGAATTAGAGGACGAAGGAGTCGTAGATGAAGAGAAGGAGCGCTGAGGAGAAGACGAAGAGGTGAGTGCACTATATTTGGTAGTTCCGGCCGCCTTAACATCGTCATCAAGAGAGGCGAAGGAGGAAGAATATGTAAGGGTGGCTTTGTTAGGACCTGATCTACCCAACGCAACAACTTCTAATGGGATTCTACGTGGCTTTGCTGTGAGCGGGTCATAGAAACCTTCTTGGAAAGAGCCAAGGACGGGAAGCACAACATCCATCATCATTTGGCTATCGTCAACAACGTTCGAGTATCCAAAGGGATCGTTGCCAGCTGATTGCTTTGACCGGAAAATTCCCCCGATACCTCTATTGGCACCACTCTTGGCATCTTTCGCCTTATCTGATTCTGCGCCTCTACCACCACTACCGTAATTCCCTCCGGGCAAGGCAGATTCAAAATCATCCTTCAAAACATCCAAATTATCTTTCAGCTCTGTCAAATCATTCACAATAACATTGTCACTCTGAGATGGGATCACGCCCAACCTCTTCCTCATTGCCTTGACACTCAACCCAGTATAGAAATTTCTCATGCTCAAGTCGACAAAATTTCCTGCAGTAATCGGGGCAGCATACCCATCTGCAACGATGGTGACATTTCCCAAGGACTGCTTATCTCCACCAAATGATGCCCCAAACGTCGATGACGAGGACGAAGGACGTTCGAATAACAATGTAACAGTGCACCGTCCCAATAATCGAGGGAGATAACCAAATTTGCCTCGAGTCGGAACCGCATAGGGGAAAGAAGGAACGAGAAGCTCACCAACCTCAGAGAGTGCAAAAAGAGCTTTTCGCTTGCCTTCACGAAAAGCTGCAACGTCAACATCAATTGTTTCACTATCATCCATAAAATTGATTGCGGGATTGTTGTTAGAATTGTCGATATTGTTTCTCCGATTTCCTGAATTGACAGTATCCCGCCCTTTAATATTGTCACCAGCATACATGCCCCCCGAAGCAATCTTAACCAAATCTTCCAAATTGGAACGAAGAACTTCTATATTTCGTTCACCTATGGTAGATTTGTTGATGAATAATTCTGTTGGATCTTGTTGGTTGAATACTGGTTCGAGGGAGGAGCGTTTGGATGATAAAAGTGAGAGTGTCGTGAGCGTGTCGAGAAGGGTTTGCTTCCATCCATCTGCATCATCGGCTGGACGATTGAAATGATTCATCATTACATTTTAGAATAATGAATTGTTTGAATAAGAAAATAAATTGTAAGAATCGTGAGCGAAACATGACAAGGAATCACACAACCATGCACAAAAAATTAAAACAATAACAATCGCCTGCAACCAAGAGCAGAAACATAAATAATTCACAATATTTACCTTCACAGATTTCCAATTCCTCAATCAAGTCTTGCAACTTCCTAAACACCCCATTCCTCACCGGCAACATTTCCAACAAACAAGTCTCCACGGAATCCCACTTATTCACATTTACAAATGGAGTCCACGTTAACTTCTTCGAGGATGATATCGCCTTATCATTGGCCTTTTGTCTATCTTTTGCAAATTGTTGTTGCTGCTGCTGCTGCTGTCTTGCCAATTGTTTTCGTTGTGCGTAGGGGATGTTGTTGTTGTTTCGGAGGGAGAAATAATTGTCAATGGCGCTAGTACCTTCGTCCGTGGAGGTTGATGCGGCGTTCACGTATGTGGGAAAGAGGGTGGCGGAGGATGCGATAATTTGTTGTTGGAAGAATTGTCTTCGCGTTTTGGCGGGTGTGAGTGATTCGGGAGAGGTTCTGTATTGTTCATTATGTTGTTTTGATGAAGCCTTTGCTGTACTCCTATTGGTGTGTTGATCATTTGCATCGAGATCTTGAAATTGAATATGATCATCGTTGCAATCGGAATAATGATTCAAAGAATAATCATCTTTTTCTGATAACTGCAAAGGCCGAATTGACGTTATTGGGTTGTCATGAAATATTCTAGATCTCGAAGAGGAGTACCATCGTGATGTTGATCTCGAAGCGGGTACGAAGGCAGCAACGGCTATTGGCGACGTTGGCAGAGCCAAGGAAGATGGAATCAGGAGCACCCATACTATCAGGGTTGACGTCATGATGTTCAGCATGCGGTGATAGCATTGCCGCCGTTGTGGCAAAGTCAGCGTCATGGTTTAAGGTCGGCAGTATCGGTTGCGGACTATCTACTTACTACTTACGATTGTGCGCGCAGCAGCAGTGCCGTCAGTGATGTTGTGGTCGGTCAGAATTCAGAATGGATGATTATTATTTCTTTTCTGAAGAATGGGCGATATTCTGCGATCTCTTGTGATGGATTTTTGTTATCGTGATCCGTGATTCTCGCAGCTCACCAAAATAGAGAGATAGTATCTCTCTCTCTCTCTAGTAGAGAGAGAGAGTGAGATATGCTACCTACTATGGTACCATTTTATTTTCACACACGTCAACGTACGTAGAAATTCATATGCTTTGAAATTTTGAGAAATTCCACTCCATGCACCCATTCCAATGCACACAGAGAGTCAACCGAACTCTATGATATCTGCAGATTCTTATTTGCCATCCAATTGACCTGCATTTCGAGCTATTGATAAAACTTTATCAAGCACTTTTCTTAGAGGTCCCAATTCCATCATCTTATTGTTCTTTCAAAAGCATACTTATTTTATATCACACTTTTAATTTCCAATGTGCCATCACATTAACGAGATGGAATATCATTGGATTGGTTCTACTATAAAATATTCAAATATGATAACAAATTCTTTTTACTTATCACAGTATTGAATATTAGATATCTTTGTATAGGCGTTCCCTCTCAGAGTATTCCTCAGATTAGGATCGCTTTTACAAGATGTGTAATTCAAATACTGCGCACTTTTCCACCGTGGTGCATTTCCCCTATGCACAAATCTCCTTCGCCCCTTGATAGTGGGCATTTTCATAGAGTAATTTTTATTCTCCATATGGGCATGTATGCCCCTCTCTCTTTTTCTTGACGACTTTTTTGTTCTTCTTGCCAGCCTCAAAACATTTGATGCAGAATTTGCAACTATGATCCTCCTTTTTATTACGAATCTTGGAAGTAGAGCAAACGGGGCAATATTTGCACACATGTCCTATCTTAGGGACCTCGCACACTTTGCATTGATACCCTGATCCATTCCGTTTAGTTGGAATACTTTCGCAGACTAAACAGAATATTGTCTCCAAGTAAGGCCGAATTGGATCGCAATATCCACGGAGCCTGGCCGCTTTCCCTGCGTTGATACGGCCGTCCGTTTCTGCATTGTCAATAGTAATACAGGCGTCTCTCATCGTCATCGCAGGTTTGGCCTTGCATCTATGCCAATCAATCTTCCACTGTCCATCCTCACGCGCAAACACAAAATCGCATTCAACATCTTTTGCTTTGGCTCCCGTCTCAGATATGGTGATATCGCACTGGCCACCATTCTTCCACGTACTGGCGCGATACCCATTGACCTCAACCAGTGGCTTCTGCTTCATGAAATTGGAATAATAGTCCTTGATTGACTCAACGCCAACAACTGGATCACCCAAATTGTCGGGATCCAGCAAAGCACCCTTTTTATATTGGTAGGCAACTGCATCAGGATCCGATGTTGCGAGAGCTGAACTCCAACGCTCCAAAAGGCAGTGCACCTCTTTTTCGGCAACGGAAAGAGACTCTGCTTCTTCTTGACTTGGCGTCTGATCCACCTTTGACTTTTTCTCTTCAGGCCGAAGATTTTGACCATCCTTGCCAGCATTTGGTCTTTTATGGGCCATTGTCGTCACATCGTGATCATTCACGAACGGGCCTCTGCGCCGCACTTCCGGGTCTGAATCTGTGTCAGATTCAGAAACTACGCCAGTAGAAGTACCACTTCCCTCCTTTTTATTTATTTGGGAGGAGAGAAAGGTTAGGTTATTTCATGAGCTGACAACCGTTACGTCTCAATGTTTGATTCCGACCGTATAACATACCTTTGGATCAACCAATCCGCCAAGTTCACTGTTATCAATGCCAACAAAAACATCATCGAGGTTCCCAAGCAAACCGATTTCATTCTTTATTCAGTTGGGACAAGAGAAAGATTAGGTATTTTAATGCATTGGTTGTGTACTGCACGTTATGTCGCCAGGTTTGATTCTGAACGTATACAACATACCTTTGGCGAGTCAAATTCGTCAAAGTTAACATGATCATCGAGTTCCCTAAGGAAAGATTCTCCTGATGCCAGAGAGATGTTTCCATCGTTGCTGCTATCGCACTCGCTCATACCGATTGAAGTACTAGTATCGGAGAAAAGTATAAATCAAGATGCGATGAATTGATTCGAACAAAGGCTTTGCTCGATAGCCGATGCAACTGTGTTTTAAGACGCCAGGCAAACAACTACGATGAGATCAAATCCTACGCCTTCGTTACAAATTGGCCCGTGTCATCACCGTGGCAAGAACTGCCAAGATAACGAACAGAAGATATCTTTCATTCAAGCTCAAACTCGTAACTGCGCCATTCGCGCAAAGAATCGAAGATCGACGAGTAGTAGTTCCTACTTGGTATCCATGTAATAATTAGTATGGCAGAACGAAAGCTCACCGATTGTCTGGACTTTCAGGTGAATATGAAACGGCTTGGCATGGTTCATGTGACGTTTGCCCATGTGAATCGCACTTCAATCAATGGAGTCACCGTTGAATCAATTTGAATGTATGAATAAGGCATAATACTCGCAACTGCCAACTTGAAACCATCTACGAGCTCCGAGAAGTTTGATTGTTTCTGCGGAAGTTGAAAGTTATCACTTCAAGCTTAGTATCGCAACAGTAGTCTTGTGCACTTTCTCGGTTTCATAATTTTTGAGGACAGTTCTTTTAATAAGTCTGATCCTCCCGCAAAAAGGTTCTGTGCCACTATGAAAATGGTCGCAATCAAAACACCGCCTTCTCCAAAGTTCCATGATATGAATAAATAACGAAGCGAACGCTGAGTGAAGAACAAGCCGTGCTCCTTAGAAAATGCAACGAGTCAAGAGTGCAAGCATATAGGATAATACAATCATGTTTTCAACAAAAGTATAAACGATGTGCCCACAGAGTTTCACACAATTAAGAGTCCAATTTTCGGGATTATGAAATGCCCGTGTTTGCGAATCTAGGGTCCAATACTGCAAACTGTAAACTACTAAGTAGAAGCAATGCGCCATCATTGAATCCTACTGTTTCATTCATCCAACGAGTTGTTGTTTGGAGAGCATCAGCTCCCGAGAGGCATTGTAATTTGTTGGGTATTTTTCGAGCAATGCCTTCCAGAATTGTCTCTTGCAATTTGTTGGGTATTTTTCGAGCAATGCCTTCCAGAAGCTATATCTACTAGGGACTTAGTACTTTCCAATTTCCACCATTATGGCAATAATCTATGCGACGAAGACGAGAATATTACCTAAGGCAAACTGGATTATAATAACGGTGGCGCATTTTTCTTATCCGCCTCAAAAATCGGCGACCAACGACATGAACCACGAGTCAATATCTGCGTCGAGAACAAGAAATATTAACACCAAATGGCCAATACGATCAACCCATTCTTCTCTTGCACACCTTCTACCTCGTTTCACTACATTGCTCCTGCTTCCAACCTTCCGTCGACGAACACCGCGTCTACCAATAGCTCTGATGTTGATGGATGCCGATGTGGATCCGCCGATGTTGCTTTCGAGTACAATACCTGCACCAGACCCGAGACACGAGACACGAGATAGATCCTATCCATCCAATCATAGCTGACCTATCCTCTTCTCTCTAGAAAGAAACATACACTGACGTAATGCTATTGTTCTTTCGCCATTGCAAACCCAAAGATGATTAGTACATCTTTGAAAGAATACTCATAGTATCATAGAAGCCAGATCTAATCCCGTGTCTCTTGGTTCTATGTTGTTCTAAAGTGCTCTAATTGGCATTGCAACTTCAAAATATCATACATTTTCTACATACAGGGAGCAACACGTTGAAATATACCACAATAGTACCGGATTGGTAGATGTAGAGGATTCGTGCGAACACACAACATACATAAAAATTGCCGCCGACATGGCTGGCCTCGCTTTGTTGCCCCCAATGGTTGCAATCGCCCGCCGACAGCATAACACACACTATTGTACTTGATCTTGACGTAATTACTCAAATCATTAAACATTTTTCGCAGACCGCATCGCGCAACTACAGTTTGGCTGTCACGACAAAGCCAGAGAAGCATACTTTTGCCCCGCGAAGTGCGATCACTTTCGCACGAACGATTTAGTAAATACCACATAAATAACCACCACACCAAATCAAAGCCGCCCAAGCAATAATATCTGTGACAGGTATACCGTTAAAACCGTGCAGTCCCACGAAATCGTTGGACCCGGACAATTTCTATCGTTCGGCGTTTAACGTTCAACGTTGATCGACGGTTTCTCTCTTTTAGTTGCAGACCAGGAATCCAGTCGTTTCTTCGCAGATACGCACATCATACAATAACCGAAAATATCTATCACAGCAATCACATTATTCAGAAGCATCTGAATCAAGAACCAAGAATCAATATCAACATCATGGATCTATTGGCTTCAGCTATTCCCACTTCTCCATGCATTGCGAATGATTCCAGCCATGACCTTGCCGAGGAAGAGCAAGGGACACCGGCCCAAAATGAATTCTTCAAAATACTTCTTACAATGATATCGAACTGCACACACCCCGATTGTATTGAATGGCTTCCTGACAACAGGGGATTCATGATCACCCAAAAGCAGATTTTTTTGGATAACGTTCTTCCAAAGTATTTTGGCAAAACAAAGTTTACCTCATTTACTCGTAGATTGAAACGTTGGGGATTCAACCGCACATCGAATGGAATGAATGCTGGCGCATACTATCACGAACGTTTCTCTCGTCAAATGCAGTTTGACACTCACGAATTCGACGATGTGGGAGCGGTAGACACCAATGATTTAGGTTCAGCATCCAGCATAAATAATACTCCTACTTCTGCGCTTCCTTTAAAAAAACGAGTGACTCAGAGGGTGAGGAATTATGACGCCTTTCGTAGCACGGTTATCAGCAGGCGGTCACCAGAACCGTCTTCATTCTTTGATCACCATAATTATTTCCTTTCGCAACCACATTGCCGCGAACCTTCAGCGTATCACGCTAGCGCTCCAACGCCATCTTCAAACAAAGCCGTGACATGCCACACTGATGACGTGCATGCGATACCAAAAATAATGCGTGAAATCAATCGTACGAAAAGAAAAGCAACAAAGAATGGTGAGTTTGACACTCCGCCGAATAAAAAGTCAAAGTTTTGGCCAGCAAGTACAAGAAGTAATGTTCACGACGAGGATTATTTGTCCACTGTCTCAAACATGCATCACTCTTATCCATATTACGAAGACAATGCACACACGGGAATAATCAGTGCGAACAATTTTAGTTCGACTGGACTCCGCCGGCGGAATTCTCAAGATAGATTTTGAAAACCTCGAACGGCGGGGAATGGAACCACCAAGGTTCTTAGGCGGTGTAGGTATCGCGGCTACAGCTCATGGGAATGCACATGGTAATTCTTCCACTTCAAAGAATTCGATAGAACCGAAGTGCCCCCAAAATGAAAACAACACTAATCAAAGGGCTACAATGATATATGCTCCCTATGCGGACTATTTCGCCCATCTGAAAAGATTCAAGGTTGATAATAAGTTTGCTCTAGTGCCTGCAGTTGGTCTTACAAAGGAAGAGGGGCTCCAGGCCCGGATACCCCAGAAGCAGACAATGTTTTCGTACAATAGTGCAGCCTAAACCATAGTTGAATGTTTGGATATTATTTTGATAGAGTAGTATTTAGTTACCCTTGCAACCAGTAACACAACTGGGCAAGTTTTGCATGTTGTAGTTCAAACTGACTACAAAGCAAAAGTAAAGATATCCTATTTGACCGCAAAACAAACTGGTTTGATCTGGGTTACTACACCACAAGTATTGCAACTCTTTTTAACTGTGAGATAATTTTTCGTAGACACAAGTAGCGAAACATGTGAGTAGTAGCAAAAACATGCCTTCTTCAAAATGCCAGTCGTTCTGTGCTGTAAAGTACTGCTGTGTCCCTCGAACTTGAATTTGCAGCTGTGTTCAATTTAGCTACAACCTTCACGTCAACTTCAATGTGATCAGATAATTCTTTCAATTCATTCGCAAACTCGGATTGTGCCAATGTAGCACGCACTGCGCTTTGCAATGTCTCAACTATTAGCCCACCTCCGAGAGATATTTTCAAAATAGTGCTCATATGAGCATCTGTGAGCGCGGATATCCAGTTGACTGCCCCCAAAGAAAGAGGAATCTGTCCTTCTGAATAGTCTTCATCACCATTTAGCATTTCGTAGCCATCCCCTGACTGGAGCAGCTTTGACAATGTAAGCACAAGAGTCTCAACTTCTCCACCAGAGTTCAGGCCATCTCGCATTGCCTTGCTCAAAAAAGAATGGTTGCATCTCGAATACATGATAACTCTGGACGTGAAATCAAGGACAGTTTCAGATAAGATTTTAGTGGCCAGCTCTGTTTTCTCCTCGATCTTTTGTGTAAGTTCCTTGTATTGCTCTGAAAGACGCACTCTCTTCTTAGCCAGTCTAGAAATGGCATGACTGTCACCCAGACCGGTCAAGGCCGATGTTGAATAGTAAGCCACTACTTCATCGACTTCTATATTTCGGAGTAAAAATCGTAAAATTGACACTAATACCTGTTCTGGGATGTCTTTCACGTGATGTAGCATTGCGTCAATAACATCCAATGCCCCAATGGCTCTATTTTTCGAATGGCAAGCTCGAAGAATGTGGAGAAAGATGCTTCCTTGATACCTTGATCCAAACCCATACTCCGCTCTTGCAGAAACTAGGGATGTTTGCAAAATCTCAACAAGAACAGAAAGAGCTTCTTGGTGCACCTTCTTCAATTCTTTCTTGCCTTTGGTTGGCCCAACCACTTTCTTTAACGATAGGAGTATCATAACAGTTTCCTTGAATGACACGTCTATATAACGCTTGGTCGTATGGTTTAGATTCATTAGCTTCTTGACGGAATTGAAGTTTTCCTTCCTCTTTTTGACACCATTGGATACTTGCGCCGCTTTTATCACATTTAGTCCTTCATGGTAAACTTCCTTCCAACTAACGGGAAGTTTCGCACCTTTGTTGCCATTAACTTCTTTCTTAGCTTCGCTGTCATCGGACGCGAGGAATTCGATCAAGATGGAAGAAGTTTCTACCAACGACTTGCAAGCTGATTCAACAGCATCATCCACAGTACTTTGGATTTTATCGATATCTGTGCCGTCAGATATGATTTTCCCTAGATTCGCATTAATGCTGCCTTGTGCAAACTTGATACTACCTCCTTCAGCTGTAAGGGATGCTGATGATGCCACTGCTCTCAGCGCTGAAGCGAGGGAGGTTCCAGGAAGAGCTTTTTGTTGCGAAATTGCTTTGCTCCCAAAATTGGAGTGTACAATATCTAAAACACTCTTTTCATCACGTGAAGATGCTACAAGAGCAATTGATCCATCTAGTTCATTTGTAATCATAGTGTGGCATTTCTTGCCTTGCAGCATTTTGTGTAGGGAGCCGCTTTTGTAACTTGCGATTACATTTTCGGTGTGCTCTTCTTCAGTCCAACACGAAGATGACAGCTCAGCCTTTCTTCGGACATCAACAATTCTCAGTGTAAATAACGACAAAGTGGCGCAATGAGCTGCCTCCTGCGAGGGGATTTGATGCTTCATCATAATTGCAAAAACACTTCCACCCAAACTGCCGAATGAAAAAACAGTTTCCTGATTGGTAGGCTGTACTTCATTGTCAGATGCATTGTGCTGGAGAGGAAATGACGAGATCGAATTCATCAATGCGCCATTTCCATGCGTCAGGTTTAACGAGGTGAAAATCCACCTGCCTTCATTTTGCTGATGAATGATGGAAAGGGATTTCCCATCAGAGCCTATCTTGGCAGCAACATCCTTTTCAGATCCTTCAAAACTTAAGATATTCTGTTTCGTACGTTTCTCAATGTTGCATTCCAGGGATTCGGAATGATTCTTGACACCATTTGGTTCACGGCAAGGCTCGCGTTCTCCGTTGATAACACGCACTTGATGAGTACAGATGACTACTGAGCCTTGTTCTTCTGAAACCATCACAGACTGTACCCTCAAAACAAAAGTTTTTTTTTCATTAATTGAGACACCTTTTCCGTTCTTCTCGCCAACAGTGCCACTGACAGCGTTTGAATCCATGAGCGTCCATCCACTTTCTTTTCCTCCCAAAACATTCTTTATGGGCGCCGCTGATTTTCTCCTTTTGCTCATTTTATGATTACTGTTCGCACCGTTATCCTCCACATCTCCTATTGAAGACCCATCAACAATAGTTAGTTGAAATAGTTTAGGATTCTTTGACAACCCACTGTGTTCGCCGTTTGTGTTAAAGCGAGTAGCCACCCAAACCGAGCCATCCTCGCAACAACCCGCGGCTCCAACAGCTAGCACCGCGGTTGAAGTTTGTTTTCCGTTAGAAGATGCTGAAGGTATACTAAAGGGTGTTAACGTAACGGCACGCTTTCCCGCTGGAAATCGAAGATGTTGAGTTGTAATTGAACTAGCTGATTGACCGCTTTGATCCTGCTGCTGAGGTTTACGTTTCTTTGCATTTCGATCGGATGACACCCCTAGTTCTTTCCCTCGATTACATTTATCTCCGTTCATCAAAGTAGGACCAGATACTTCATCATCAGGCCCCGAGAGCACAGATGAAGGTGCAGCAGTCCAAACTGCTAGTTCGGCACCACCATTTCGGAGGGCATAAATAAGATTAGACGCAGGATGATATTGGGCACCAGAAGAAGGCATCCCAGCAAAGGTATCACCCGTGCCACCAGCAGAGAGCTCTCCTCCACTCCGAATGCAGAACTGCGTCCCCACACCAGGACGAGCAACGTAACTGTTTGATTTGCTTTCCACCAAATTGAACCCCACTTCATCTGACACTTTTGGACTACCATCCTTTTTGCCAATAAACGCAACACGATGAGGGGAAGTAATGCATAGAATTGGCTCCACATCATGTTCACCGCTTGCATTGCCGTCATTTCCAGATCCTCCAGTGTTCTCATTGTTATTTTTTCTTCGCTTCTTGCTAGTTTTAGCTGAAGAATGAACCCTCTCTTGATAAGACGAATCGTTGCATGCTAAAGGTTTGACAAACGTAGCTGCAATATCTGTAAACCCTGAAGCAGAGGCTTCAGAGTCTGCTAGAGATTTTCTAGTTTTCATCTTCTTTTTTCCAGACCCTTCAACCTGTGCAGAGGTGAGGGGTGACTCAAATGAGGTACGGACTTGCTTCCAAGTAGTCAACATGGTATTTTATTTGATGTTGAAAAGTGAAACTTTACGAAGATTTTGACTGTCGTGAATTTTGTGTTGGCATAAGGATTGATGTTAGAGAACTTAATTTACAAGATTTGTCAAGAAATGACTGCTTAATGGATCGAATATTTATTTTGAGGAAATACATCATGGACCTTAACAACTCACCCAACTTTAATTCAGATTTTATCTCTGGAAAGAATATGCTTTATCCCCAGTTAGCAACTAACGCAGTCAGGTTATGTTGAGTGTGTTTTAACAGAAAATGATTCCGTGATAGAAATTATGGACCAATGAGCATTGACTCTTGTTAGAAGTCTCAGTCGAGTTAGTGTTCGGTATGTTGCCTCGAGCGATCTAATCTACGATGTCTCTCACTCGCACCGTGACTTCTCACAGGTGCTCTGCGCTGAAACCTCAAACAAAGAAAATCTAGTCGACACCTCGAAAGTCTAAGCCACAACGGGATGATAAGATGGTCCCATTTTTCTGTTCTCTTTGCTTGGTGTGATACAAAAGTTGTACAAGAAACTCTGTGGCGGTTATTACTTGTAATAATATGGGAAGATGATGGATGGCCTACAAAGCTCGCGTCCCTCCAAAATAACTGAAAGGTTTTGTGTTTTGTGGTCTTCGAATGGATTTTGCTGCTCGACCGACATACAGCAGACGATTTTGATGGTTGGCACGGACCTCGGCGATTGTAGATACTATTAAGCATGGTATCTACCTATCTATCGTATCGTAGATCGTAGGTATGGTATGTTTCGTATTATTATTATAATATTTTCACGGATTCCAGATTCCTCGAGCTAATCTTCTTAGCTCGTACTCCCTCAGTCCCAAAAGAAAATGTGGTTTACGCATGACAGACGTGTCCCAT
>JALLAR010000292.1:0-17677 GCA_036939335.1 Conticribra guillardii
GCGCCACAAAAATCACTAACAAAAAAACACTAGGTGTGGTCGGTGAATAAAACGCACTCGGATGATTAGTGATGACTAGGCCATTTTTTAACGTAGGAATAGTATAAAAAAACGCTTGATGGGACATTGGGTGCGTTTTATTCACTGAACTTTACGGTAGTTGTTTGGATTATTGCCTTTTGGAAACCACTCTAGGTAGAGTAAAAGCTAGACAAGTACCACACTTTCATAGCTCCAGAATAATAGAAGGCTTATTACCTTCCGCCCCCTCTCACCAGCCTCACGATCGAGCCCGGGGACCGTACCATACTACCATCGACGTGAGCAACAACAATGGGCGGAGGCGGACAAGGGACCGCCTCCAATGGCAGCGGGAATGATACAAGTTCTCGTCCCATACGCCCTTTTCGCCGCAGTCCCTACGCCGTTCTGAATCTTCCCGAGAATAGCCGACGGCAGATCCACGTACGTCAAGATCGGAGGGCCAATGCAAGGGTAGGGCAGAGCACAGTAAGCGAGGAAGAAATACGCGATGCATACAAAAGATTATCTCGTATTTTTCATCCCGATAAAAGGCCTCCTGGGAAAGAGAGAGAGGATGCGCAGGAAATGTTTTTAGAGTTGACGAATGCTTGTGAGTTGCTGGATTGTCAGGCTGTCTGTACCATACTTTTATTGGCCCAATAATGAACGACGAATTCCACTTTTCGAAAAAATCTCAATAGAGTACTTGTGTAATTATTTCGTATTTACAGATGGAATTCTCGGAGACCCCGCCCTCCGCCAAGCTTACGATCACTTTGGCCACTCTGTTGTGGCACGCGTTCGTCACAATAAGTATGGACCCAATTCTCTCTACCGCCACTTATCCAAACTGCATGACAAGGGAAAATCTGTGGAAGCATTAGAATTGCTGCAGGCTGTGATTGAAGATTCGAAGAGAGAACAGCGTCAGGAGGAATGGCAGTTTCATGCCGACATGAATATTGAGATGCATACTTGTGATCCAGAGGTAAATGACTATGGGAAGGTTTTGAGTTTGGAATGGCCAGAAGTTTCAGCCACAGATGTGTCATTGATGGCAATGGTGCCCATACCTCCTCCGACCAATGAATCTTCGCATTCATCGGACAGTTATGGCAACACGCAAAGACAAAGGACTGAGAAAAAACAACAAATGCAGCTATCAATTGGAGGGCAATCCAACCTTGAAAATGGACTAGGATCTACTTGTGGAGTCCTGTCGGCATCTTACCATCCAGTACCGCACACAGAAGTATCCTCCGAACTAACCATTGGTCGGAAACATGTAGAGACATCATTGTCGAGCACTAAACAGTTGACTAATGGGACAACAGTAATTGCAAAAATGACTCGTATCCATGACGTAGGACATGGGAAAGGTGGAAAAATGTCATTCATGTTCATGTCCCAACGTCCACTCACAATTTTTAAGGATCGCACAGTGCATGCCACGTTTGCACTAGGCATGGACTCAAATTTACAGTTACATTACAGCCAATTGTCGCTAACTACGTTGGGTTTTTATTCCAACAATGAATATGATAGCGACGAAGATGACGACGAGGAAGAAGATGATGATTTCGACGATAAAAGTCATGATGAAAGTGAAACTCATGAAGAGCGAACAAGTAAATCCGTAACTGAAAAAAGCAAAAAAACATCTCCTCCCCCAAGAATCACTGCAAAGCTAAGCATCGGGCAATATCCAGTGGAGGTCTCTATAATGCAATCTCATTTGTTCCAATGTCCTCTTCGTTCTGGTGAATTTTCACTCAGTTGGAGTCCTCTACGAGGATATCAATTAAAAGGATTGCTTTCACGGAAAATATCTACAAGGTGGATTCACGGTCACACACATGATAGTGGAAGTGATGTTTGCAGTAACTTGGGCATTGGGGTGGAACATACAGGAATGCACGGTCTGACGTGGGTGATTCAATATCACCGACCTGAGGGAGTTTCTCTACGCATACCAATATTTATTTCTAGTTTTCTTGCTCCCTTTTATTGGAATACGGTAACTTTCGTGTCACTTTTTACGCTGTTAATTGATGAGTCGGTCGGTGAAATGATGGGCCATTCATCTATAGACTCAGCTGATGAAAATTCAAACCTCGTCCGTTGCCAGAAAATTGCCCAAAAAATACGTAAATGCAACAATGAGCAAGTCTGGATGTGTTCTTCTTATGCAAAACAAGATGCCGAACGCCAGCTGTCTATCATTGAACCCATTGCAAAGCTGAAACGGCATCGAGAGGAATCCATTGATGGTCTTGTGATTCTCAATGCTACATATACAGCTGTGTCATTGCCGCCCGCTTCCTTTGGGATCAGTGCATCATTAAATGTCACGCAGCAATTACAATTTTGGGTTGAGAATTCATCACTTTCCCTGCCACAATCATCCAAAAGTTTGCTGTTGGGATTTTATGATTTGTGTAAACCCAATACGCAGAAACATCGACGTTATTTGACAGAGTCGAAGACGCCTGAAGGAAACTATGGAGCTCTTCAGAGATTGACCGATAAAGCACTCTTTTGGCTATACCGTCTCTTGCTTCCTGATGCGGATTGTCCTAATTCTTTTCTTCTTGCCGAAGTTGATAATTCCAACAGCAAAGAAAACTTTGGTGGCCATACAGAAGAAGATTTTTCTGTTACTCTCACTGTTCGATACAGATATCAAGGACAAGTTTTTGAAGTAACGGTTGACGATGAAGAACCACTTGAGCTGCCAAATGATGATGCATTCATTTTGGGAGCAAGTAATGTTGTTTCATAGATCTAGGATTACAGGACATTGTTAAGAATTAAGATTTGAAACAAATAATATACCATGTTTGCTAATGAGGTTATAATTGTATTATTCACAATCAACGCGAAGTCAGCTCAATGTGGACTCGTTTAGACCCCAATAATGCTGCAATTTCTTCGTCAACATTACCAGTGCGAGCAGTTCTTGGTGATGAGTGTGGTTGGTTGCTGGTATTCACGCGCCGCCGTGAGAGTGCGGTAGATCTAGAAGGAACTCCTTCCACATCTGCCCCAGGAAGACCCATTTTCTTGTGCAAAGAAGAGAATGCTTCATTGTACAACGTGTGAGGCATCACTCCCTTCACGAACAAAGATGCCAAGTACGAAAATCCCAGAAAGCCATCAAAGCAAATTAGTGCAATTGCTACAAACAAAAGGATCATCATGCCTAATGCTGGGTTCGCCATTTTACCCACTCTTGGTGTTGTGATTGGATCCACAGCACCACCTCCTGGTAATAACCAGTCAATAGCATTAAATAATATTTGAGCGCCAGCATCATAAATTTGTGGAGGGTAATGTACTCCGTCATAACTCTCAGAGACTCGCGATGCCGTAAACGAGGGTCCATCAATCACAAACGACGACGAAGCCAAGATACCATTACGTGCATACACTGCCCGCATGGCTTCCATATCTTCTTCTCGCATGTGATCTCGTTTTTCTTCGGTATTCAATGCCTGAGAATTAATGGTAGTTGGTATGAACCATACAACAGCTGCTCCACCTTCTCTTTGTGCCTTTTGCATTTCATATCCAAGGTCTTTCAAAGTAGTAGCATGGGATTGCCGATCTTCATCAGTAGCATATACATGAAGTCGATCCCAGGCACCTCCGCCAAGAACAATTAGATCTGGTGTCAAATTTTCATAACCATCACCATTTGGCGAAATGTGATTAAGATCTTTGAGAACACTAAGCTGATCAACTGCAAGCGGTGCCCACTTGAAATTCACCGGGGTCGTCCCCCACAACTTATTGCTGATATCGGCATGTTTCGGCCCAGTAGCATCATACGCACCAGAGCCTTCGATTCCCAAGGTCCGTACTGATGCATGATAAAGATTTCGCGTCATGGAATCTCCAATGAAAACAACCCTGCGCCGATTCAATGCATTCTTCATTTTCTGCTCATCCCGAAGACTAAATCGACAATGGGTGCGAGATGGTTGCTCTTTCCAGGCCCAAATATAGGAAGCACCATGGGGCGCACATGTTCCATAAGCTGCTACTCCATAATCCCGATACGCCATGCCACGGCTAGATTCATTGCAACCATCAATGGGCACCCAAATTCCATCATTGACAAATGCATCGCATCCCGGTGGGAGGGGTCCAATGCTGCTAGCTCCGTCAGTAGCAAACCCACTCCAAATGAGACCCAATACAAACAGGACCATGGTTCCAATCAGAGGAGGGCACAATTTACTAATGGTTGATTCATAGTTTCCTACATCCCTACTAGAGGAATAGGATATGTCTGTTGAGAAATCGTCATCTTGATCACCGTCGGAAGAAGACATTGCAGCTTTCGTCTTCTTCACAACCTTCTGATATGCCGACCATGTGGAGCCTATCACCGTCTGATACAATAGTCCCCCACAAACCACAGACACGGTACCAACAGTGCTCAAACTCTTCATATCCATTCCAATTAGTAAAAATGCTGCACAATAAAATCCGGCGATTGACATTGCCAATCCCACCAATGAACGAATGCAAGCCGACCGATCGTCCGGTAATAACATGCCCCGAAGATGCAATGTCAATTTATGAATTTTGCGACACAACACAACGTAGAAATACGTCACCAATGCCAAATTCACACGAGGCCACCCAGGCAAAAAGACTAATACCGTCTTGGAATTGGAAGTGAGCCAAATATGATGTTGCATCAAGTAGGTCTCCAACGTCGTCTTTCCAACTTCATGAAGCAATGCCATGGTATAAGATCTCATTTGGGGGGTGAAATTCCGAAAGTAAATATAAGTTACTAATGGAATAAACCCAAAATAGGGGTTTGTACCATTGTAAGCAATCTTGTCAAGAGAGAGAGGTCCATTCACCCACATGTACATCGCGGACAACATTCCCACAGCCACAGCCAATTTTCCCAACCATTGACGACGCACACTCCTCGCTTCCAATTTTCTATACCACAACGACACAATTGGAAAATTGAGAGCAAACACCATCCCCAAAAAGGTGGACCAATGATCCAAATACGATCGAAAATACCATTCCCACATGGATCCCATAGTCGCTCCAGCAATGGGATCATATGCCAAAAAGAATTGATGCACCCGTTCAAATACTCCAGTGTCGACATCCCAAAATAGGAAAATGAGGATGGCCAACACTCCCAACTTGATGCGTATCCACCATTTGGTATAATTTTTTTCTTTTCCAATGGACATGACGGCATAGACCATGAAGAAGAAGTAGGTGTGAAGAGGGCATATGTAGTATAGAATGTATGAATTGCCGTGGGTGAGACAGAGGAAGAGGACGAGGAAATTGAGTCTCCATAGCATTTGGAGGATGCGTGGGAGGGAATAGTCGTTGGATAGGTAGAAGAAGGAGAAGTTTCCTATTTTTGTAGTGGTAATGTTGTATGGTGGTTGAGAAAAGAAATAAAGGAATAAAATCAACATCGATGGGATGGGATGATTTTTTGCGAAAAAGAGAGGAAAGAAAAATAATAAATGTGTTGGCATTGATTGTAATATTTGGATCATGCACCATGCATGGAACTATTCCAAAACAGTAACAAATTATTTACAAATTAAAAAATAAAATCGAACCATCCTCCATGTTAGAACAAGACTCACCAAATCCAGTCATCCACACATAACAAGTAATCATGACCCGAATCCCATTATAAACCTCCGTAGCATGCATGTAATGATACAATAAAAATGTGAATTGCATCCATCCCTTCCACTCCTCGGTTTGATATCGATTCAATACCTCATGTTCGGGAGATGGAGCCGGCGCCACGGGTTGTTGCTGCTGTTGTTGTTGTTGTTGTTGTTGTTGTTGCTGTTGTTGTTGTTGCTGTTGTTGCGTCATGTTATTATCATGATTATCATGATTATGATGATTACTATTATTTCTATTTCTTCTTCTTCCCTCATTGGATGATCCAATGCTGTCATTTGAAACCAAGGAATGCCCTCCGGCAAACACCACCACTAAAATGGTCCAAAAGAAGAATTCATCGCGATCGTAACTCTTTTCCTCGTGAAAATGGGGAGGATGACGTTCGCAGAGGTAGCTGTAGAATAGAATGAGGCCGAATGTAGCGCAGTGGACTAATAGTTGGTAGATGGACGGAAGGGATGTTGGATCGAGCGGTTGTGATTTGGAGGTATCGCCGGCGGTGTTGTGGTTGTTATTGTTGTTATTGTTGTCGTTGTTATTGTTATTTGCCGCCTTCGTCGTGGAATTGTTTTGTTCCGACAATGAAAAGTCCGCAACAACGGGACCTCTCGCATTCCAATTCCAATGACCCGTCAGCCACAACTTGGCCGCTAGACTGGCGGTCGCGAAGAGGATGGATCCGAAGAGCATGGCCATGGCGATGGTGGAGGTGGTGGCATCGCGGGTGGGGGAGTGCAGTGCCATCGGGTCATTGTTATTATTTTCTTGGAGGTGGTACGATTGGTCGGACATGGTGCTGCTGCGCTGCCTGGTTGCTTGCTTGCTTGCTTGATTGATTGCTCGGTGGGTTTTGAGAGATGGCTTGAATAATATTATAGTATGATAGCAGAGTGCTGTTGTGATGAGGTATTTAGGTGGCCTAGCACTAAGAAATAATAATAATAATGACGGCTTTTGCCATGGTCGGTGGCGAGGAGCGGTGCGTGATATTTACATAAAACTTGGTTAGAATGACGAATGACGCAAAAAACAACGGGCCTCGTTTTTTTGATATGGTCGTAGTACAATAGAGGTAGAGTAGTATGTAGATAGTACTGTATGTAGGTAGATGTAAAATACTCTACTAGAAGTATCTACGAGTATTATGGTACATCATATCTATGGTAGACAGTACCATTGTACCATACAATCCAACAGAAATTTAAATTTATTGTTGCGCAACAACCACATCACATTCATCCATGATGGCAGCAACAACCGCAACAGCAGCAATAACACCATCCTATCAACAGCTCCACCAACGACGTCTCAAACGAGCCATCCAACGAGCCAATTCCATACAAGATCGTGCCACTTCCGTATTGGCACGGGAATTTTTCAATAATTATACTAGTACATGCAACAGCAACAGCAACAGCAACAGCAAGGATGGCAGCCGCGTGGAAGAGGACGAGGAGGAGCGGTGGAAAAGCCTGCCCCACCGATTGATCAAGCTGTCAATTTACCTTGAAGAATCTTACAGCAATGACGTCAGTAGTGGTGGTAAATCATCATGCAACAACAATCGCAACAACAATGACGAAAGCAAAGGAGAAAACGAGGAGACGTTTTCCATTCGAGTATCAAGCTGTGACAGTCACGAATCTCGACGCATCGCCCTGGGCGCTGCGGTGTTTGCCATGGCGCCACCCTCATTTTTAAATGATTTTCAATGTCTGTTTGAAGCATTGTTGGATGCCAGACAGAGGCAATGGCAATGGCAATGGCGACGGAAGCGGGAGAATCGTGATCGAGACGACAGCGGCATGGATGGCAGTACCGATGATGCCGCCGCCGATGATGATGATGATGACCCAGAAATAATAATTCACGGCCAAGACCAACAGCTGCTGCAACAAGAAGAACAGCTCTACGCCTCCCTCTCCATCCTCGGCTGGATCCCCCACCAACTCCACGCTCCCTTCCGCTCCTCCCTCCGCTCCCTCACCCTCCGCGCCATCACCTCCCTCATCGCCACCAACTTCGAAACCCAAGGAATGCTCCACCAAACCCTCCAATGGAAATC
The DNA here is from genome assembly GCA_036939335.1 of Conticribra guillardii. Lineage (NCBI taxonomy): Eukaryota > Bacillariophyta > Thalassiosirophyceae > Thalassiosirales > Thalassiosiraceae > Conticribra > Conticribra guillardii. The sequence continues at coordinate 7,787 of JALLAR010000292.1, forward strand.
CGACCTCCTCGCCCCCTACGTCCACAGCGTCGTCGGAACGCCCGCCTACCAAAACGACAATTGGGAAGCGCAACTCGAATACGCCGTCTCCGAATGCTTCGTCTTTGTTCGAATGAAGGAATTATTCGAAATCGTTACGGAATATCCCGATTCTCTCCCCGCAGTTACGGAATTGAGCCTGGCGCTCGATCGGACCGGAAGGCTGTGGTATCATTCCCTGGCCGTGGAGTGGAGGAACGCATTGGTCCACCGATTGCTCCATCCGGGGGCGCAGACGACGCAGATTATCGATGTGTACATCAACACGATCAAAGTATTGAGGGAGATGGATCCTTCGGGGGAATTGCTCCAGGTGGTGACGCGGCCGGTGAGGGAGTATTTGAGGGGGAGGGTGGATACCGTGCGCTGCATCATCACCTCCTTGACGGAGGAGGAGGAGGGAGGGAGTGGAGATTTGTACGAAGAGTTGCGGAGGCACGATGCCAAGCCGTTGGAGGACGCGGAGCTGGATGACGAGGACGAGGAGGATGCGCCAACGTTTGAGTGGGAGCCCCCTCCGTCCATTCTGAAGAGGAGGGGTGTCATCACCGGACAGGTGGGGAGGGTGTCTTCCTCTTCGCGTCGTGCGGGTGATATTCTATCCATGTTGGTGGGGATTTATGGGAGTAAGGAATTGTTTGTCAATGAGTATCGCATCATGCTTGCGGACAAACTTTTGGGGAACTTGGAGTATGATACGGATAAGGAAGTTCATAATTTGGAATTGCTAAAATTGCGGTTTGGAGAAGTGAGCATGAGGCAATGCGAGGTTATGATTAAGGATATTGATGATTCGAAAAGAATTCATGCCAACATTCGATCGACGCTGGAATCATCCAAGTGCACAGATGACCCCAAGGAGGAGGAACCGGTGGTGGATGCTGCCATTGTATCGCACATCTTTTGGCCGGCATTACAAAAGGAGCAACTCAAAAACCATCCTAGAATTCAATCCAAACTCGATCAATTTAGTATTGAATATGCCAAACTTAAGAATCCCCGGCGGTTGGTTTGGATGAAGCAATTGGGCACTGTTCAGTTGGAGGTGGAAGTGTATGAAGAAAGTTGTGATAAGGATGGGGTGCTATCCTCCCATGTGAAGGAAGTGACCTGCACACCTGCTCATGCATCACTTCTGGCTCATTTTGAAGACAGGGAGAGCTGGACCATCGAGGAACTGGCAAGTGAGACTGGAATGTCGGAAGATATGGTCAGAAAAAGGATGGGATTTTGGGTCAATCAACGAGTTGTTCAGACCACTCGATCGGGAGCACACTTGATATACAGCCTACTATCTGTTGGTGATGCCAATGCCAGTGATCAAAGCTTCGTCGAACACAATGACGATGAAGAGCAAGAGCATGCAGTGTCCCTCGGAGCACACGAAGAGGAGGAAATTAAGGTGTACGAATCTTACATTGTGAGCATGTTATCGAATTTGGGACAGCTGCCATTGGAGCGGATACATACAATGCTGAAAACTTTTGTTGCTGGTTCCGATCACAAATATGATAAGACACCGCAGCAGTTGGCTGTGTTTTTGCAGGGTTTGTGCAAGGACGAAAAGTTGGAGTGCAGTCCAGACGGGTTGTATAAGCTTTTGAAAAAGGGGAGCTGATGGATTCAAAGTATTTTTCTTTCATAATCTAATTTTCATGTTCCGAATTATATATGTATATTATTTGTGAGAGAAAGATAGTTGAAACTTTGATTGTGTTCTAAAATACTTTGTAACATTGGGCATTTCAAAAGAATCTCAATATAATTCATTCTGGTACACCTCCCATATCTAGGGTCTTTCTCTTGGTGTTACACAATGAATATCTTTGCTGCATGAAATGCATTAACATTTTCTTATCAAGGATGAATCCCATGCAATGTTTCTTGCGTTGTAAAAGATGTTGTAAGTAGAGTAAATAATAGTGCACACTTTTTTTGTTTTGGCATGAGTGCAATCAAGATATTACAACTCAAATGTGAGATGTGAGCCCTTGCTACTAGATCTTACTAGGTAGATGTCACTCCAGCTTTTCGCTCTTGTGAGGGAACGTTGTGATAAACGGAAGTGTACAAAGTACTAGTGTAGGAGTAAGTAACTACATGAGAAAATTGAAAATTCACATAAAATATTATCATACGGTACGAATATATTATTTTTAATATAAAAGTTATTTATATTTTAGTTTGTATCAATGAAAATTGTCAAACGTATTTTGGGTGACCTTGCATCAAAGAGCCCACCTTCCAGCTTCCAGCGAGCCCGCGCGCCTGCATCCGCTGCGTCGACCAAAAAAGGGGACGAACCAATCATATCAAAAGTTAAGACAACAACGGTCACACCTCTATTATCTACGATACTCTCAATGTGTTCAGAGAGGTTTATGTTGTGGAGGAACAAAACACCTTAGCAGTGAACAAAGCAGCATTCAACAACTATTAACCTCTTTTTGACAAACACAACTCCGTAAACCAAACCTGTCATAAAGACCCGAGTCGAATCATCATGTCCTCTCCAATTCGGTCGCCACCCCTCCTTTTCCGAATATTAACCGTAATACTTCCAGCTTTTGCTACTTTACTTTTCATAACTACTTTGTATTTGTTTCATTTGCACCATGCCCATAATCATCCCGAGGATGATGCGTTGGATCTCCAGGTAAATCGTCCTATTTCGTTTTCATGATGAGCATTTTTTGCTGTGTGCATGCTTATGTGATTTTGTTCCCCATTCGTAAAAAAACAATTATTGTAATTTGTGTGCTGATAATCATATACTTAAACCTTTACACCTGCATTAAACTCATCAAACCACAGCATGCGTATGGCATCAATAACGGTGCCCCCAACAGTCCTGGCGGATCTGCCCTTCGACACAAAATGGACTTGGCTCAATTTTTATTGGAAAAACATGATAAAGAGAAGAAAGAAAAGGGGATATTGGAAGCACAGGCCCAGGGAGTTTGGAGGGGTGACAACGAAGAACACTTCATTCAACCAGTGGAGGAGATAAATGTGTCAGATGGGAAAGAGGAGTCGAGTTTTGGTAATCAAAACAATGCCGTGGCTGGTGCTGGTGATGCTGGTGATGATGATGGAAACAAAGAAGCGAAAGGGGCCGAAAGTGGAGTAGAAATGCATAAGGCAGCTGAGAAAAACGAAAAATTGAAAAATGCAATCATTCCAAAAGATGATACTAACTATTCGCCTTCTTCCCTTAGTTGGAAACAACTTCAAGAAACTATATTGAAAAACAATCTACTACCTCCGCCCATCCCTCTCACACGCACTGCACGTGGGTTTTCTGGTCTGCCATCATCATCCCAAACTCCTGCTTTAGATGGAGCTCTTCGTGGTACAATTCACTGTCCTGATACTGATCCACGTATTCAAGATGTGATGTCCTCAATGCTCGCATTCTGGAATGATCCTCGTGGAGCAAGAGATACTGTTGCGGGTTATACTAATTACAAGCCGTCGCAGATCGACAGCAACTACAACGAAACACACCCCCATCCTTTCCTTCCACCGCCCCTCCCTCCGTTCTCTCCTGGTGCTCCACGCTCATCTAACATACGGCGTCGGTATCTCACATTTGAACCTGACACTGGAGGCTGGAACAATTTACGCATCTCTTTAGAGAATATAATTGTCTTCGCTGCGGTAACTGGACGAACTTTGGTGTTACCTCCTGAGCAAGTGATATATTTATTGGAAGCACGCAGGGGTGATAGACGCGGTAGACAATACACAGATTTCTTCAACTTGACCGAGAATGCAGATCTTTTACGACGCCTCCCAATTATCTCTTCTAAAGAGTTTCTGGAAATTGAGGGTCACAAAAGTGGTGTGATTCCAATTGATTACAATAGCACCTTTACGAAACACCTGTGGGATATTTCAGAAAATTGTGAACAAAGGAGAAAGAGTGATGTATACTGTGAAGACCTATATGATCATTATCACAAGTATGGCCAATTAGCTAATATAAGCGCTGAGTGGCCTACTGAAAATTGTTTCATTTTTGACGAGAGTGTATTTACTCATGGCGATGAATACATTCCTAAACTCTCTCCGGAAGTTCAAAAACGTATTCTGGATTTTTGTGGTACGCGAATTCCAATTTACTATTCACAGTCCATGCACGAGGCCCCCGTCTGGCATTTTGAGACAATGGATTTTAAATATCGGCTGTTGATACATTATTATGCCTTGATATTTTTTACGGATCCGCAGATTGGAAATTATTACAGAAGATTTGTGAGAGACTTTTTGAGATATCATGATACAGTCTTTTGTGCTGCTGGAAGGGTTGTTTTGGCTTTGCAGGTGAGCTTTCAATATCGTCGCAATCTAGAATGCTCATTTTTGAGTTCATTTGCTCATTTACAACTCTATATATTATTTTCTCTTGTTTCAATTCTTGAAAGTACGAGGGTTATTTGCGAAGTATCGCTGATTCGACTCTATCTACCAAAAACTATTTATCCAAGACACTAGACTCAGAATTAGTTGGAGGATTTTCTTCCCTTCATATCCGTCGAGGTAAGTGAAAGCCTTGTTTACCGTTTTTGAATTTGTGCTGTTGTTATTTTGTTATTTTTTCACAAATCTTGTCACCTATCTCGATTGACTCCGCAGGAGATTTGCAATTTAAAGAAGTCAAATTTGACTCTGCAACATGGTGCGTGAGAATTTTCTTGCATATTCTTCACTTGTGCTGACAATATTTCCCTATTAAACAAACATCCATCTTCTTTGTTCTTATGAATACACGAATAGGTATGAAAATACCAGAGAGTGCTGGGGACCAAATGAAGTTCTATACATAGCCACAGATGAAAGGGATCAAACATTTTTCGACGACTTCCGCAAAATGCACTCGGGAAAATTGCGATTTTTAGATGAATATAAAGATTTAGTTGAGTTGGACAAGATAGATCCCACGTTGTATGGAATGATTGATACAGTAATAGCTGCTCGTGGACGCAATTTTGCGGGAACATGGTTCAGTACATTTTCTGGATACATTGTTCGGCTTCGTGGGTAAGTTTCGACTAATATTTTATATCACATTAATTGAGGACCACTCCACAATCTGCGGGAACAATTTTTAATATGTCTCGGCTTTTTTACTTTTTCTCTTCGCGCCAGGTATTATGGACTATCAAAATTTTCGTCATATTATAGCTATCTGCCTCGAAAATATTGGATGCAGTCTTGGACGAATATTGGGACTGGGTCGATGTATGCACGAGAGTATCCTACTGCTTGGACTTCGATCGACGGTGATGTCTTTGTAGATAGCGATAGAGAGGGAGAGCGAGACCCAGAGGCATGGAAGGCTGTCATAGAATCTTCGATACAACTGCAATCTGGTCACATTATAAACTCAGCTGTGAATACGCCGATTGTAGATACTCCCGCCCTGAAAGGTGCTAAAAGGGGACACATTACATGTGATAAAAACGTTGACTCTCTCGTCTATTGGAATGATCCAGCAGGATCTCGTGACTATACTTTCACCTCGCAATTCCGCGACAGACACCCAGATGCAAAAACAAAGTACATTGCTTTTCAGCTTGATCATGGCGGCTTCAACAATATTCGTATGAGTTTTGAAATTCTTCTTGTTCTTGCCAAAGCATTAGATAGAACACTAGTCTTACCACCGGATCAACCCATGTATTTGCTTCGGAATGATGCATCAAAGAAAGGACGCGGTTTAGACGATTTTTTTAATATGCAGGGAGAGTCTTTCAATTTGAGGGTAGACATATTGACTTTTGAAGAATTCCTTCGACTTGAGGGAGTTCCCGGGGGACAATTTCCGGTCCCAGTGGAAGAGATGGATGGTTTGCTAGGTGTTGCGAAGGGATGCCATGAGGGAAGCGGGTCTATTCCAGGATTTGCAGCGCCATGTCGGAAAATGCACGACTACCTCGTTCAGCATGCCGTCACTCCTAATATCACTTCAAACCATCAGTGTTTGGTGTTTGATGAAGGAATGTATTACAATGGCGTTCCTGAAGACGACGAGAGTGCCAGCAAGTTTTGCAACAGCGGCAATCGTCGGAAAGTGTATGTCACAAAAGAGTTTAATAATCCATCGTTGCTCTATATACAAGCGGGGACCAAAGAAACCCGAATGCTGGCTCATTTCTATGGTTACATTCTTTTCACTGATGTATCAATAGGGAATTTCTTCAAACGGTATATTCGAGACCTTGTTCACTATAGGGATGAAATATTTTGTGCTGCGGGTAAAATTATAGCAGCATTAGAGGACGCCGCGGTGAAGCATGGATTCTCCGAAATAGATAATAATGGCATTGGTGGTTATTCAGCACTACATGTGCGGCGGGGAGACTTCCAATACAAGAAGATGAAACTATCAGCGGATGAGTTGTACAACAACACAAGATCTATATGGCAAACCAAAATTTTATATATTGCTACAGATGAAAAGAACAAAACTTTTTTCGAACCGTTCCGACGCGCGGGGCATATTGTGATGTTTCTAAGTGACTTTCATGAACTCATTGGAAAAGAAAATATGGACCCAAATCATATGGGAATGATCGAAACAGTGGTTGCGGCGCGAGGCCGAGATTTTGCTGGGACTTACGTGAGTAATTTGCTTGAAAAATGACATTCTTACATGGTTTGAATTGTCTATTAATTAATGAAAGGAGTGCCATGCCCAAGTTAGTGTTAGCTCACCCTTTTACCGCATCATTTTCAATCAATATATTTTTCCAGTTCTCAACGTTCAGTGGCTACATCAACCGTCTTCGAGGTTACTATGGCATCAGCATGAAACATTCTTGGTATACTTCGCTTGACCGAAAGTTCATGATGCAAGAATGGGACAATGTTAATATGGACACATATGCCAAAGAATGGCCGGATGCTTGGGTAGGAATTAACGCCGATGTAGCACCGTCTCGTGACATCTTTTGATGGACTTCTTTTGCATTTCATATCAGTCTGGATTAAGCAACAAAGAGCAAATTAAATTATTTTTAATTGCAAGATGAGGTTTCTGTGTTTCAGTGTTTGTGCATTTAAGGACTGACAAAAAATATTGTATTCACATTTCAAATTAACTCTCAAATCGATTTAGATTGCATCACTCCTAAAGTGCATGTTATTTTTTAGGCAAAGAAGCCATTATTGCATTAATACTAATCCAATCTTTGTTCACGTGCATCACTTACCCTAATAAACAAGGCAGTGAAGTGCTATGTCACGCAGCCAGAGTCTTGGCATATAAATGCAAAACATCCAACCATAAGATATTTCAAGCACAACTGCTTTTGTTGTTGTTCAAAGTTTTATTTGCACAAACCATAGGTATAGATGGGGGGTATGCATCATTATTTGATAAGAATTTGTCAAAAAGAAATATCTAACCTTCCTCAACAAATCCTGAATGTGACAACATTAGCAGAATGAAAACATTGTATTCAATATGTAAAATTTATCAAAGTCTTGAACTATTACATTCTCTACACCTGCTGTTCTATTGACATCACCGGCCTTTCATGTATTTATAGAGAAGATGCCACTTATTTGCAATGTCTTGGATATCATTATTGATTGTATGTACTGCCAAGTAATCTTCCATTGTTTTGACATTGTTTTCGAATGGGACAGTCATCACTAAGACAGTTTTTGCACCAAAAAAATCATTTGATAATTCAATTGCTTCTACCTCTCGATCAAGGTTTTTTTCATTGTGAATCATCCAGCGATGCATTACACGGTAAATAACAGCACCAAATGCTCCTACTTTTGTCAAAGTTTGCCCATTTGACAAGGGATCTGGATATTTGTGATTCAAAAGCTGGTCAATCTCAACATCACTCCAACCTCCCCCACTTGCATTTGCTGGTTTTCTGCCCATATTTGACTTTGGCAATAAACCAGTCATACACCATGTTGCTGATACTCCACCACCACATGTTTGTCCCATAAGCAAACCACCATCTTCAGCAACATACTGGTTTTTACTATTACTAAGAATTGTCTCCATAGTATATCATAACTTTTCAACTTATCACAACTTTTCAACTCATGCCTGCCTAGCCGCACTTCATCAAATGCCTGTGCTAGTTTTATCAAATCATAAACTCCAATTAGAAACAGTTTCAAATTTGGCGAGATGGTTGCAGTGAAATCTATCACTCTTTCATTCCTGCTTTCATGTCTAATATTGATGCTTTGTATTCTGTTGACACATGAAGATGGTGGAATTTCTGTCATTAGTCCTTTATCCAGTAAAAATCTTTACTGTTCGCTAGGGAATGCAAATTTGAGTGGGATATGTGCTGAATTGTTTAATTGAAAGGAAATTTACAATTTTGTATTAAAGCTGGAAACAACCTTGTCATCATTTTTGGTGATGTGTTTGTGGAGATGTGTGCATAAAAAATGATTGGGATAATTTTTTGACCCTGCATTGTTGACGTTCAAATCAAAATGTGTTTGTTGCAATAGAATCATCCCTCCTAAAAAAAGTCACCCATGATGCAATCTTCAACGCAAATAATTTGTTTGGATAACACCCATATTCCTCTTGTTGAGATGAACAATTCTTGAATTTCTTGTCATGGCTGCGCTAATGCACTTGGCATGGACTAATAATGTGCAATGCAAAGCACTGCTTGTGCTTGTCCCATCTCTTGTGTGCAACAAAATTCTTGGAGCTCTCAACTAAAAATCACACAAAAGCACCCAGCATAAATAACTATTTAGAGGTAGATAAAGAGAACATTCTTTAAAAGTGACATATCTACCATGACCGCTGGTGGGTTGGTGTCTGTCTCATCCCAAAAACATCAGAAGAACTCCCATTTTTTTGAAATACACGTGCTCATCACCATGATTGATCGTAAATTTATTTTTTGCCATCACGATGGAAATCCCTTTTGAATCCAAATCTCCCCTTCTTAGTCATGTAATCACTCTCACTTCACCCCTCCATAACAGAGGAAATGCCCCGTGTCACCACTTGATCACCTTAGTCTTAGTCGGGAATGTCCCACATCCCATGTCAAAAAATCTGGAAAAAGGGCAAGCACCGGGACATGTCCAGGACACAGGACAATTTCTGTTGTCCTGGGGCTCATCAGAGGACACAGGACAGGGACAGGACAAGTCGAGGACACGAAAGGACATGTGTAGTGCAAAGGCACAAGGTACAATACCCTGATAGAGAGACATAGCCTACCTCAAATAGTTGGGAGTAGTCTGGAAGAAAAAAGAGATATCAACATACAGGAATGGAATTGATAAACTCCTACTGTCAACTGCTGGTGTGTGTTATTGTGAAAAAAAAGCAGAAAAAAAATGAAAAGAGAAACCGATGTCATCATAGCACAGGGTAATGCCCACTAAAAATGTTGTGAAAAGGCATAATGTGGTAAAATACTAGCCCAGCTTACCTCAAGTTTAGTCTAGTCTGGAAGAAAGAAGAGCTATCAACATACACTACAATACTATTTTAGATGATTATTGATTGAGAAAAAAAACACTAAAAGAAGAAACTTGAAAATTGAGCATGCCTCCACCAGCAAACACAGCATACAGGTTGATCTACATCCAGCCCAGGGCACATGTCTCCATTCTCCATTCAGAGAAACCTCCACCATTCAATTACTACCTCATTAGAGAATGTATATCCTCATCTCACATCCCACCTCCCTTACTCATCTGAAGAGCCTTGAGTGAAGCTCTGGGCCTCGGTTGTTTGCTCGCTGATAACTCCTGTCCACCCGGAGGTAGTATCAACATTGATGTACTGGTATTCGAACAATACTCATGGTATTTGAACAGAACTATGGTAATCAA